>WBNO01017907.1:112759-216249 GCA_013400575.1 Peucedramus taeniatus
GAATAAAGTAGGGATTTATTAGAAGGCCTCCATAGATACCCCTTGGGCAGCACAAGTGCCCAGCCAGGGCTACACCCAAGATGAACCAAAATGGTCACAAAATGGATGGATGATCGATCACAGGGTCTCACACTTTTATAAGTTCTGGTCTATTTGCATATTGGAGTTAATTGTCCAGTTGCAGCTTTAGCCCATGCAGTCCCATCCTTCTTGTTTTTCTCTCTTCAGTCCATGTTCTTTATGATCTTGGGCCTGAAATTTGGATGATTTGTCCTTGGTCCCCAGCTAGAGAAGGAATTGTTTTGTCTCCCTATTCTGTGAAGAGATCTCACCATCCCCTAATATGAAGCTCAGAATTGCACACTAAAGCAGTGCAGAATCTGAAAAATAGAAAATCTAAAACCTGAGGCATCACCACAAGCACCTCGTGTGTGAGGTGCTCAGAGACCCTTGAGGAAGAGCATCCCTGAGAGGTGGGTTCCCAGCACAGCAAGGTAAATTTTCAGTTCTGGGGGAAGAGCTGTGGCCTTGCCACTACGTTGGGATGCTCCATCCACCAGCACCTCCTCCCCCAAAGAGCAGGGCCCCTGTCCTCTCTGCAGACCTGGCTGAGAAAGCCTGGCCAGTGTCTACACATTAACATCATCACCACAACCATTCCCCCTGGGAGCACATCAAGAGGAAGTTAATGTGAAGGGAAGGGCCTCACCATCATCTGTTCCAGAAGTGACAATGATCCCTGGTCAGCCTGATCTCGGGGGGACTCAGTCCCACAGCCCAAGGGTGGCTGTGCAGAAGGTCTGACCCTGCTGCACTCCAGGAGTTCACCCCAGGCCTCCTTAGTGCCAGCCTCCCTGGGGACCTGAGCTGTCTCCCTTGGTCACATCATGGGGGCAGCAGACAGATGATTTACAGAGAGCTCCCCTCCCTAACTTCATTTATTTTGTATTTCACTAATCCTGGTGCTGCTCCAGAGCTCCCTGGGTAGTGCAGCTCCTGCCATTTCTTAGAGCAAAACCTGGACTGGGCTTCAAACCATGAAGAAATATTTTCCTCTTCAGTGTCCCACCACTCCATCATTATCCCTTCCCTGTGCTAATTCCAAAAGTGCTCCTGGGAACCACCTGAGCCAATGCCACTGGCCCAAAATTCACACCCTGGCACTGCCTAATCCATCCATACGGCTGGAGACTGCAGGTGGCTCATGGAAATGGTTGAACAGCTGACATCTCAAGCCACTTTCAGGCACTTTTAAGACTTTCTTCAGTCTTTTTTTTTTATCTTTTTTTTTTTTTTTTTCATAAAAGCAGAGTGATTTTCTTTATGCTGCTCCAGAGCTGGAAGCCTCTGGGGTAGAGCACAGGGCTCTGTGCTCCAGCACTCCAGATCAGTCACTGATGGGACCTCTCCATTCCCCATGAATAAATCAGGACTCTTTCTATCTCCTCTGGGAATGTCCAGAAAGCCCTTTCCTGCACTCAGGCAGGAATTCTGTTTAATTCATGCCAGTGGGGAATTTCCAAAAAAAAAAATCACAATCCCATCAAGCCAAAGAAAGCAACAGGAAAGGGAAGACCCCCTCCCCACAGGGGTGCTGGAGACTCCAGGTGATGAAGAACATGAGGTCTCTGCCCAGGTCTGAGCACATCTGATGCAGCATCAGAGAAAAGAGGGGTTCAGCACGGACATTTTGGGTTCTCTAAGTTAAATATTCCACAGAAAATACCCAGTTATCCCTTGAATACCCAACCTCTGTGCTCCACACTTTGGTCTCTGGATTGGTGCCCACGCACAAGAGGTGAGTTGTCACTGACCCAAACAAATCCCCAAATATGCACCATCCCCATCAGAGCTCAGATACCCTGGGATCCTTGGCTAAGGCAGCTTCCACAAGGAAAATGTGTGGAACTGCTGGAATGAGTCCAGAGGAGGCCATGGAGATGCTCCAAGGGCTGGAGCCCCTCTGCTCTGGAGCCAGGCTGGGAGAGCTGGGGGTGTTCACCTGGAGAAGAGAAGGATCCAGGGAGAGCTCAGAGCCCCTTCCAGGGCCTAAAGGGGCTCCAGGAGAGCTGGAGAGGGATTTGGGATAAGGGCTGGAGGGATAGGACACAGGGAATGGCTTCTCACTGCCAGAGGACAAAGCTAGATGGGATATTGGGAAGGAATTCTTGGCTGTGAGGGTGGGGAGGCCCTGGCACAGGGTGCCCAGAGAAGCTGTGGCTATTCCTGGATCCCTGGAATTGTCCAAGGCCAGGCTGGATGGGGCTTGGATCAGCCTGGGCTAGTGGAAGGTGTCCCTGCCCATGGCAGGGGGTGGAGCAGGATGCTCTTTAAGGTCCCACCCAACCCAAAACTCTCTGAATCTCTGATTGTACCAATTACCCAACATCATTACTAAACAGGCTCCTTTATTCTGTGTGTGTTTTGGTTTTTGTTGTTTGGGTGGTTTTTTTGCTTTTTTTTTTTTTTTTTTTTTTTTTTTTTTTTTTTTTTTTTTTTTTTTTTTTTTTTTTTTTTTTTTTTTGCTTGTTTGGTTTTGCCTTTCTCAGTTTTGTTGGTTCTTAGTGCTCATGGAACCTCAGATGAAGTTCCTTGTTTGTTTCAAATTTAAAAGTTATTCAGCTTTAGGAAACAAACAAACAAAAACAAAAAAAAAAACAGTAAAAGTGAAAGAACTCTAAATTAGTGATTAGTTAAAATCATACACAGAGTGGTAAAAAAATGGATAAACTCTCAGCACTGTGCTCAGAACGAAGCTCTCCCAACTCCTTGTCCCAGTCAGGCTACTCATCTATGAAATCTTCCGTGCAGATTTATTTACAGGGGGAGAAAAATCACTCTAGTTACAGCAGGAATAGAGTTTAGAGTAGAATTGGTATTTCCCAGTGGTGCTGGGGGCTCTTACACTAAATCACATTACTGCAATTTAAAATACAACCGCACATCTGCTGAGGCTTGGGTATTGCTCACATGTGTGTTTTTCAGTCTGAGGCAGGTATTTTTACGTGAATTTTTCCTCCTCTCTGGGATGTAAAATGAAGCTGAATTCCTTTGCATTTTCCATGGATTTTCCTGACTATCCAGTTGGTTACCAAAGCTCAGCTGCTTTGTGCTAATTTCTTAACCTGGTTTTGTGGCGGGGTCCCAGGTGGATTGAACTAATTTGGAATAAGGCGTGTCTGATTCTGGAATAGGAGCATCAACACAGGGAATTAATTATGAACCACTAGTGTCAGGTGCACAGTCCAGAATAAGTCCTTGGATAGATGAAGCTTAAGGCTATCATCTCTAATTTTTCTCAAAAGCAAATTATTTTTTTCCTTGCCTGTCTCTTGATCTGCCTATCAGGAAATAGATTCCCTGACCATGCCAGGGGGGGTTGGAACTGGAGAATCTTTAAGGTCCCTTCCAACCCAAACCATCCCATGATTTTATGTCTATGAAATGGTCACACAGATATTTTGTCCTCACCTGATTCCAACCCCTGATCACTCAAGATCAGCTCTGTGAATGGGGTGCTCAATGTGTAAAGTCCTTCCTACGCTTAGGGCTTGATCTTGGCCTGTAAATCACCAGGATTATTTGTCTAAAAACTTACTCAGATCACAGTCCCCACCTTATCAGAGTTCAGCCAAATACAGATCATAGAATTCCACAATGGTTTGGGATGGAAGGGTCCTTAAAGATCATTTCGTTCCAACCCCAACACCTTCCACTATCCCGGGTTGCTCCAAGCCCCTTCCAACCTGGCCTTGGACACTTCCAGAGATCCATGGGCAGCCACAGCTTCTCTGTGCCAGGGCCTCACATCCTCACAGGGAAGAATTCCTTCCAAATATCCCATCTATCCCTGCCCTCTGGCAGTGGGCAGCCATTCGCCTCCTGTCCCATTTAAAGCCTTGTTTAGCTCTGGGTGCAAACTACAGCACCTCCTGTGCAGCAGCTAAAGGAGGTCAAATTTAAATCCAAAAAGCTTTCTTGTCATGAAAACCTTGGGTTGTGGGTGTGTTGGCTGACAGAAACAGCCCCTTTATCCTAGGACCCTGCTGGATTTCCAGCAGATTTCCAGAAGTCTTTTTCAACCCCTTCAGTCGCTTCTCAGAGCAACCATTGTCCTGCAACCTGAAAGGAATTTTCCACTCAGGTACTCCAAAATCCTCCTTGTTCTCCTTGAGAAACTTCACACCTGCAGGTGGCTGCCATGAATGCATGAACTTGCTTTTCTCAACCTCCTCTCACCATCCCACCTCAGCCCCCAGTGGCTGAAGGACAACGACCCAGGACATGGCTGTGACCTTACTCAACCCCATCAGGCACTTCCACAAAGATGGGGACAGCAAAAATTCATCTGTCTTAGCTGAAAATTCCTGGAAACAGGGAAATCCTGAATTATGCTATGAATTCTCTCACCCTAAGAACTCTGCAAAGTTTGGATTTTCCTCCTTTGTGTTAACCCCATCTCCTTTTGGGAACAAAAAAGTGATGGAGCTTAAAAAGATGAATTACCTGATCTGCATATTCAATGGAGCTCGAACGCTCCATAAACGCGACATGAGTTTTAACAGTATTTAATGGTTTGCATTAATTAATAAGTCTTTAAAGATGTCAGACATTTGTAGATTTAAAAACTTTACAACTTTCAATAAATTCAGTGTGGCTTAATGAATTCCTGCAGATTTACACAGGTTTGGAAACATACTCCCTCTCAAACAACGTCACCAGTGATTTTAAGAGAAAGGAAGAAAGACAAGAAGGAAAAAAGAAAAAGAGTGGGGAGGAAAAGGCAACAATTGATTATGTTGTGATTTACTATGAAACAGATTTTTTTTTTATTTAAATATTTTGTTATTTGATTGATTTTTTGAGCAATTCTCTGAAGAACTGTTGATGCAATGAGGGGTGGGGAGCTCTGCAAGCCTCCATATCTTTGTACACAGACTCAAAGGATCATTTAGGTTGGAAAAGACCCCTGAGACCACCCAGTCCAACCTGTGACTGATCCCCACACTGTCACCAGCCCAGAGTGCCATGTCCAGACATGAATACCTCCAGGGATGAGGACTCCAAACCTCCCTGGGAAGCCCCTCCAATGCTTGGCAACCCTTATCAGAAAGAAATTCCTCCTGATGCCCAACCTGAACCTCCCCTAGTGCAGTTTGAGGTTCTGTCCTCTCATCCTGTTCCTTTTCCCTGGGAGCAGAGCCCAACCCCCTGGCTGTCCCCTCCTGTCAGGGAGTTGTGCAGAGCCAGAAGGTCCCTCCTGAGCCTCCTTTTCTCCAGGCTGAGCCCCTTTCCCAGCTCCCTCAGCCCCTCCTGGTGCTCCAGCCCCTTCCCCAGCTCTGTTCCCTTCCCTGGACACACTCCAGCCCTCAATGTCTCTCTTGTCAGGAGTATCCCAGAGCTGTCCCAGCACTGGAGGTGTCCCAGCAGTGCCAGCACAGGGGACAGCACTGCCCTGGTCCTGCTGCCACCCCAGAGC
The DNA here is from genome assembly GCA_013400575.1 of Peucedramus taeniatus. Taxonomy (NCBI): domain Eukaryota; kingdom Metazoa; phylum Chordata; class Aves; order Passeriformes; family Fringillidae; genus Peucedramus; species Peucedramus taeniatus. The sequence goes on from WBNO01017907.1 coordinate 118,239, forward strand.
TGGGACAGCCCAGGTGCCTTTGTCCTCTTGCCCATCTGGGCTCATGTTCAGGCACTGTTGACCAGCACCACCAGGTCCTTCCCTGCAGGCAGTTTTCCAGTCAAACAAGTCCATATCAGTAGCTGGATTTGCATGCACATCCACACAGCTGTGCACACAAACACACACACATGTATACATATTTAATATCTAAATTTTGCTGGTCTTATTTCTGAAGGAAACTACTCCAGAAATCCAATTCCACACATGTATCCTAAAGGTCAACTTCTTACATCCATTTGGGATGAACACAAAGACTGGAAATTCCAATTCCTCCCCACACCTTTGGCAATCACAGATTTCGGAGAAGCTCTTTGCCCAGAGGGAAGCAAAGTGAGAGGCAGGAGCAGGGCTGAAAGCAGAGTAGGAGGAGGAAAGAGAACATAACTCATCCTCAAGGGTGGCATATGTGTATGAATGGGCTGGGATTTATCCTGAAACAACTTCCTGTGCTCATGATGGAAGAAAGACAAGAGGAATCATAAAAACAACGAGTGCAGAGAGGGGAATGAGCCTCGGCTCTGGCTTGTACAGGGAATTCTTCTCCCAGGCATCTCACCAGTCTTCTAGTCAGGATCACTCATCCCACTCCTACACACTGGATGTACAAATACCAGGAAATGGTTGTTGGAATGCTGTCCCTGTCTTTGTAAAGGCCACTCCATGAGGGATGAGCAGGAAATGCCACAGGACCTGTTGGCTGCTCTCAGGTGATGGGGCTGGAGAACAAATCACAGGGGGGAATCACTGCAGGTTCCAGAGGGTTGGCACTGCCTTTTCTTAGTCATCATCACCACACAAAAATCAGAGCAGAGGCCCCACAAAGAAATGAGATGGTGCCAATGCACGTCAGGATCTTCCCACAGATTCACCAGCAGGAACATGGAACAGGTTGTCCAGGGAAACTGTGGCTGCCCAATCCCTGGAAGTGCCCAAAGCCAGGTTGGACAGGGCTTGGAGTAACCTGGGATAGTGGAAAGTGTCCCTGCCCATGGCAGAGGGTGGAACTGGCTGAGCTTTAAGGCCCTCTCCCACACAAACCATTCTAGGATTCTATAATTCTTCACCAAGGATTTTTCATTTTTAGTGATTTATCCACATTCTCCACCCAGCTGTGCCCAGCCACATTCTCCACCCAGCAATATAACACAAAATTGTGTGATATTGCCACACAATATCAGCCTAAATGGACCACTCTGGTGCTGCTCATTTCCAGCACAAAGTGCCCTCCTGTACCCTGAAACCTCCTCCCCTTCACTCATCTCGTTTTATCCCCACTCCTGTTCATCACCGGCCACAACAAACCAGGAGCGAAGGAGCTCCAGAGCCATTATCCCAAACTCCTTACCCTATCCTCAAACTCCTACTCCTTATCCTTATTATCCCCGCGGCGGTGGGGATGCTCTTCCCCCCTCCCCGGTTTGGCAGGACCCTTTGTCCGGCAGGCAGCGGGAGGCTCGGTGCCTGTGACGGAACCCGCGGGGATGCTGCCCATCCATATGGAGATTTGGGTACAAGTTGCTGACGTGCTGCTGCCTCCGCTCGTCCGACGGATCCCGGCTGTGCCTCTGGCCCCATCCCGCCGCTCATTTGCTGACACGGATCGGCTGTTTGGACTCGCAGCATCCCGGGAACTTCCTGGCTATCGGCTTTGCTGGGCACGCTGAGTTGGGAGACTGACAGAGGAAGAGCGTGTAATTGCAACAGAGGGGAAAGCTGCGGGGGAGTTTGTCTCGGGATGACGAACAGGAGCTGGAAAGGCTGAGGGGAAAGGGATGAGCAGTCACGAGAGTGGCCTGGCCTGCTCTGAGGCACGGGCTATAGCCAGGAGAAGGGGGATGCAGATCTCTCTCCTCATCCCTGAGCTGATCCAGCAGCATCAAACACGCTGCTGTGACCACCAACTCACCACACCTGTGCATCTCAGAGCTGGACTTGAACGATGTTAAAAAAGGTCTTGCCAAGGCCAGAGCAGGCTGATGGACTCTGGTGGCTTGATAAATAACCACTAATTAGTGTCTAATCTGTGTGGCTGTATCAGAGCTGTGCGCTCATGGACTGACGTGACCTGCTGGGTCTATGAGCGCTGGGAAACTGAGGCACAGAGCAGTGGCCAATTTGATCACAGAATCACAGGATGATTGTGACCACTGCAGGACCACTGGGACTGCTGCAGGTCCTCTAGACCTGCACCCCTGCTCAAGCAGGGTTCCCTAGAGCAGGTTACCCAGGGTTGTATCCAGACATTTCTGGAATATCCCCAGTGAGGAGACTCCACTCCCTCTCTGGACAATCTGTTCAAGGCTTGGTCACCACACAGGAAAGAAGTTCTGCCTCCTGTCCAATTGGGACCTCCTGGGCATAATTTCCTGCCCATTCCTGGAGCTGGGTCCTGGAGCAGAGCCTGGGCCCTGCTCTGAGCCCTCCCTGCACACAGGGACTCCCAGGGATGAGGGCCCCTCTCAGCTGGGGCTCCTCTCTCCCTCAGCCTTTCCTCATCAGGAAGATGCTCCAGGCCCTTCACCATCTCTGTAGCCCTCTCCAGGAGCTCCATGTCTCCCTCCTTGATGGTTTCCTGAAGGAAATCTCCCTTCCAGGGGCATGTGGGAAAGCACAGCACTCTCTCAATGGAAACACAGAAGTCAAGCTCCCCAGAAACACCACAAACTTCATCTGCCAGCTGCAGCTGGACACCAGACTGGTTTGGCATCACTTTTCTTGCCTAAATCCAAAGGGAACATCCCAAGGCAACACAAGTGGTTGGAAGCACCAAAAAATGTGCAAAAATTGGAAAATTTGAAGAGCTTTTGGGAGAGATATTAAAATTTTCTTTCAGCGCCGCCTTCTGCCCTGTGTCCCTGGTCCCCCTTGAAGGTTTGGGAACTCGCTGTTCTGAAGCCGGGGTGATAAAAAAAAAAAAAGTCTGTGCCCTTTTCGGATAATATAATAAAGACTTAGATGCTTTTCGGACGTCAGCTGCTGCCAGTAATCAGTGCTTCGCAGCTGCTGAGTCACAAATAGCTTGAAAAATATTTCCAGTCCTTGCTCTCCTGAGAGCTAATCCCAGAACGGGCAGTCATGAAAAAACATAAATCCCCAAATTACCAGAATGGCCCCAGAAATCTCTTTTAAGGCGATTAGTTCGATGTCGGTTCTGGATTGTCTTTACCTCGTTGTTTCTCCTCTATGTTCCTGTCTCCTCTCTTTTCCCTGGACATCTCCACATGGCTGGAAAAGGTCATTCCTTTGTCCCTCATTCTCCAAGCACTCCCTGACACCTTGGGATCTGCTCTTCTCCTGGCATGGACTCTGTGCCCCCTCCCCACACCTGTCCTGTCCCCTCTCTGTGTGTGTCCCTGCCAGAAGATGAGATAAAACACTAATCTCTCTCTAAGAGAGATTATTTTTCTGGAGGTTTTGGGGGGTTGTTTTTGTCATTTATGGTGAGAACAGAGATGTTCCCTTGTGGGCTTGCCCACAGATTTTTCACCCTTCAAACCAAACATAAACTTTTGCCACAGCTGTCTGCAGGAGACCTTACCCTGGTGCCCAAAGGGCTTCTCCAAGTTTGTACTGAGCTGGTTCAAAATTGCTTTATCCATTATTATTAAGAAGAAAAAGAATAAATAACCATGTCCTTCATGAAACTTTTTAATAAGGGAATGCCAGGCATGCTGCAAGAGTTGTCATCATTAATTAAGCAGAAGAAAGGCCAGCTGAAGCCCACGTGAGCGTGTCCATGCAGATGTTGGCATCATTTTAAGTAAGTAAACATATAAATATAAAAACTATACCAATTCTATAGAAATTACTTTTTTTTAAATTTATTTATTCATAAAGATGTTTAAGTGTGTTGCAGAGGAGGCCATGGAGATGCTCCAAGGGCTGGAGCTCCTCTGCTCTGGAGCCAGGTTGGGAGAGCTGAGGGGTTCACCTGGAGAAAAGAAGGATCCAAGGAGACCTCAGAACCCCTTCCAGGGCCTAAAGGGGCTTATGAAAAAGAGGGAAAGGGACTTGGTGATGGGACAGTTAGTGATGGGACAAGGGGGAATGGTTTTAAACTAAAATAGAGGATATTTAGATTAGATATTAGGAAGAAATTCTTCCCTGTGAGGGTGGTGAGGCCCTGGCACAGGCTGCCCAGAGAAGCTGTGGCTGCCCCTGGATCCCTGGAGGTGTCCAAGGCCAGGCTGGATGGGGCTTGGAGCACCCTGGGATAGTGGGAGGTGTCCCTGCCCATGACAGGGGGTTGGAATGAGAGGATCTTTAGGTCTCTTTCACCCCAAATCATTCTCAGATATGGCAGAGGATCAGGAAGCATCAGGTAATTCTTATCAGATAAGTTCTTTTGTAGGGAGATGATGTGGTCAGATGTTGATTCAGTTTGAAGCCATTTCCCTTTGTCATTCCATGCCTTGTCCCCAGTCCCTCTCCAGCTCTCCTGGAGCCTCTTTAGCCCTGGAAGGGGCTCTGAGCTCTCCCTGGATCCTTCTCTTCTCCAGGTGAACACCCCCAGCTTTCCCAGCCTGGCTCCAGAGCAGAGGGGCTCCAGCCCTTGGAGCATCTCCGTGGCCTCCTCTGGACCCTCCTCTGGAGGGGGGTGGCTGTATCCTGACTCTTTGTGGGAGCTGTCACAGTCCCTGCCCCACACCTGGGCACTGTGTGGGTCAGGGCTGGTTGGCCTTGGCCCACCAGTGCCAGGACAAGGAGGAGCAGTGCAGGCAGTGAAATGCAGACCCCATGTCAGGGTCCCAGCACTGCTGCATTTGCTGGTACAGACTCACTGTGTTCACCCTGCTTTACCCTGGATACCCCACTGCTCTTCCCCTCTCTGCCTATGACCCCAGTCTGGGACATCCTCAGTTCCATAAATCTCATTCCTTTCCCTTCCCAAGGACTCAGTGCTTTATGTAAGAATGGGAAGACAGGAGGCATCCACACGGAGACAGCCTAAGAGGAGCACAAGTTTCTATCACTCAGCACAGAATATTTTTAACATTAACAATAATATCCGGGTGGCCTGGCCTACAAAATGCTGCTCCAGGGCATCCATCCCAACGTGGCAGCGTTCCCGAGTGGCTGCTGGGACTCTCTGAACTAAGTTTAGCCCTGAAATGAGCTCAGACCCCTGGCTGAGGTCTCCGACTCGTGGTCCTCTGGCTGAGCCCACGGAAGGAGCTTTGCTGCTTCCCTCTCCATCCCTTGGCACCGATGACTCCTTTGCCACGGGTGGCTCTGCCTGCGCCAGCGGAGAAGACGCAAATGCACCCGTGGGACGTGGCAGGGACACGTCACCCCCGTGGTGACAGCACAAGGCTCTTCCTGTGCTGAAGGCTCCCAGGGATCAGCGGCTGCCCTGGGTTGCTCCCTGCTCTGGTTTTGGCTTTGTTCTCCTCCTCGCTGCTCCTCAGGGGAAATAAAACCCCACAGGCCGGAGCCAGGCCGCAGGGACAAGGTGGGAGGGTTTCTGCCACCAAGCCCTGCAGCATGGCCTTGCAGGACCCTGCCCCAGGGTCACAGCAGCACTCAGACAGGGGGAGATACCCAGGGAAGGGCTCTGATATTCCCTCGGTGACATCCCAGCATCACCCCGGGTGTGGGGTCACCCACGCTGTGTTTGTCACCCCCATGTCACCCCTGATTGATTTTCCCCAGTGAACTCCCCCCAAATCCTTCCCTGCTAGGAATGCAATGGTCAGAGCTGAGCCTGCCCCCTCTGTGAGCTTTGCACAGACCAAGAGGCCTTCAAGGACATTTTTACGAAGTATGATGTGACACGGATAATAAGGAAATAAATAAGGAATAAACTGTGGGGGAAAGCACCCTAGGAATCTCACAGCCACCACTAGGACTGTGCACGGGCACAGGGGAAGGAGGGGCAGCGAGGAGCCAGCTTGCTATTTTAAGGACAAGCTCCAATAGTAAAGTAATCATCTCCCGAGCAATGCTATTTTCTGGATCCGTGCCCTCAAGTCAGCACGAAGCCACCGTGCTTTCTATTCCGGTCACACCGAACGCTTCCCACCAATCTATCCATCTTAATCCCGGCCCCGGCAGCCGCACAGCCCCACCGGGGCCGAGGGGTGCCGGGAGACGAGGGATTTGGAGCTGGGTGCATCCGTGCCAGCCCATCCCTGGGCACACCGGACCATCCTCTCCATCGCCTCTCCTCCCCGGCGGGATGATCCTTTCATCTGCATCCTCTCTGCTGCTGCTGCTGCTGCTGGTGCTGCTGGACAAAATGCCTCCCACGTAATCAGTTCCCATCCTCCCTCTCCTCCTCCTCCTCCTCCTCCTTCTCCCCCCTCCGTGGCTCTCCTCGCTCCATCCCCTCCTCTGGCGCACCGCGGCTACGGATAAAGGGATCGGTCCTGCGGCGCTGGGGTCATTTCAGGAGCTGTCGCCGCTGGGGCGGCGGGGCTTCGCACGCACAGAATTCCCGTCCTCGCTGCACCAGCGGCTGGGCACGGGCAGCCGAGGAGGTGCCAGCATCCTTCACCCGAGCTGTGCACCCGCATCCCTGCTGGGGACACCCCGACCTGCGCTCCGTGCCTGCCCCGTCCTCTTCTCATCCAAAAGGGATGCGCTGGGCACGGAGACACCGCACAAAACCTCCTTCATCCCCTCCAGGACCACCTCATCCCATCCCCGCATCCCATCCCCGCATCCCTCCCCACACCCAGGGCATCCAGACCACAGGATCACTGAAAGCTCTTCCTCTTTCTCTTTTTTTTTCCTTTTTTTTAATCGGTGTGATGAGGCAGGAGCTGCGCTTCCTGCTGCAAGGATTTCCCTGCGGATTTCACCTTCAAAAGCACCAAGTCCCCAGAGCCCCCGAGGCACGAGGTTTCCTTCTGCTGAGCGCTAACAAGTGGTCAGGAGCTTGGGGTTTTGGTACTGCTCCCTAAATAGAACATCTCTTCAGAAGCCCAAAAGATTAAAAGCTCAGCTGACTTCAGGAAAAATGATGTTTATACAGAGCACAACAGGATCTGGAGTTTAAATATATATATTTACACAAACACTTACATAAGGACCCTCCTAGACGCAAATTAACCTCCAGTTATGCTTTGGGATTTTGCATTTTCTCCCTATCCAGACAATTCCCAAATACTGGTCATTGCAATAAAAATACACTGCATTGCAAACCTGAAAATTGCCTGATTTTGGTACTTTTTGCTCACAGACTTGGATTTTAATCCCTTTTTTTTCCATCAGAGTACTCAAAAGCCCTGAGCTCCAAGAAGTGCCTCCCTCTGTGCCTCAGTTTCCCCAATTTAGAAACAGTCCCCACACTAGCCAGGTGACATTGAAGCTTATTGCATGTCCAAGACTTGTTTCTGATAAAAAATCTACTGCAAATCAAAAGTCAAAGCTGAGAAAATGATTTGGGCAGGATGCAGGGGAGGAATGAGAACATTTTTTGAGGTTTGGGGTTTTTTGGAGAATTTTCTAAAAAATAACATGATCTAACAAAACCAACCAGAAACAATCACCAGAGACCTGAAGTTTAAAAATGTGACCTCATAATTCTTCCCTAAACCACAAACCAGCTCAAATAGGGGCATTAATCAAGTTCCATCACCAAGAGATTTGCAGTCCACAGATGACTCAGATTTGGTCTTTATGTTGATTTCCTCATTCCCAGTTTTCATTTTTTTCCCCTTCCCACCCCTTTTGTCTCCAGCTCAGCACAGCATTTAGCAGGGAAATGCACTTCAAATACACTGATAAATAATTATTTCTTTATATGTTCAATGGGTGAGTGAAGCTGAGGAAGAGGAGAAGATGGATGGGATGGGATGGGATGGGATGGGATGGGATGGGATGGGATGGGATGGGATGGGATGGGATGGGATGATAAAGAACAGCCATTTGCAAGGGGCTGCACCAGTGTGGGAGATGCACAGATATATAAATTACATATATAAAAACATATATATATATAAATATCCAAACCCAGAATTTGTAAGGGTTTTTCTCTTAAAAAAAGGGAAAGGAAACCTTTCCATGTAAGGAAGCATTTTTCCCTGTAAAAAGGTAAGGAAAAGAAATAAAATAAGAAAAAAAAAAAAAAAAAAGGCAGAACAAGCCCAGTCCTCCAACAAAAATAACAATAGGATCCTGCTAAGGAGTAATTCCAGGTCTCCTGGACTAAATTGCAGCAGGTTCCCAGGAGTCAGCAGAGAAGAGGCAGAATGCTACAAGAGCCAGTCACACACCCTGCAGCTGGCAAAATAATAATAATAGTAATAATAATAATCAGCCATGTCCAATCAGCCCTAATATCCATTACCACCATCAGGTTCAGTGCAGGATTAAGAACTGAAAGTGAATAAATATGCCTGCGATTTCTCCCATGTTTAGAGACTGATTGGAAGTCCCAGTGGAGGGGTGTTTTCAGCCACAGATGCATTTTCCAAGCTGGGGCTGCTGTGGCTCTCTCTTGGCTGCACTCTTGACTCCTGACACCCTGAAATCCCAGAATGGTTTGGGGGTGGGAAAGGACCTTAAAGATCAGCTGGTTCCATGGGCAGGGACACCTTCCACTAGCCCAGGTTGCTCCAAGCTGGCCTTGGAGACTTCCAGGGATCCAATGGCAGCCACAGCTTCTCTGGGCAACCTGTGCCAGGGCCTCAGCACCCTTGGTGTGGGAACACCCATCCCAAACCTGGATTGGGATTCATTCCTCAAGCTGGCCAAAGCTTTGAGTTGAACCCACAAATAAGACCTTGTGCTGCTCTTTGTGCAGTAAGTGTCCCATTGCTCAGGCACATTCTTGTCACCCAGCCCCTGCTGTGAGGACTTTCAACCTCACAGTTAAGGAATAAGATCATAGAACTTCATTTCCTCATGATGGTCCCATCCACTTTCCTAGGAAATGAAATTCCCTCACTTCACCTCCTGTTACTCACAGATCCACATGCAGATTTCAGTGCCCAGTACCCAAAAGAGCATGGAAAGTGCTGGGAACATCCTCAACAAGGCAATGTAGGTGTGGGAAGGTCTGGAGAAGCTGGGCCATGAGGGGGATCCCACTGAGGAGCCTCATCCTCCACCTCAGCCATGTGGCAAGAGCCAGTCCTGAGTCACTGCTGTGCCTGTAGGATCTGACCATCCCCATCCCAAACTGCTAAAGCAGTCCCTGGCACAGCTCATAGCAGCCCAGACCCAGCCATGTCTGAACCTGGGCCTGAGCAGAGCCCCAAGGATGCCCCAAAGTCCTGTTCCCAGGGTCACACCATGGATGTAATGTGGAATTCCCTCTGCAAGCCCCAACATCCACACGTGAACCTCTGCTCCATGCCACTGTTCCCCCTGAACCACAGCCAGACACGGCCTTTGGTGACTTCCCCAGGATCTCCTTGGGGGAAGCCAAACATCCCAATGGTCAACAGAGCCACAGAGAAGGATGGAAAAGGGACAGAGACCCCCACACCAACACCAGGACTGTGTCCTGCCCACCATGGCCACGGTCCTGTGTCACCTCCGTGGTGTCCCACCTCTCAGAACTCCCTGAGGAGGAGCAAGGAGGGGACCAGGCTGTTTTTTGGGGAAGGCAGAGGGAGAAGTGGCCGTGTTTGCCTCAGAGCACTCAGGGGATGATGGATGATGCTTCTTTATTGGAGCCTTCCAGTGCCACCCTGCCACAGAGGAATCACAGGGGAATTCAGTGGGAATTCAGTGTTACTCCTCTGCACACCTCTGGATCCTCTTTCTTTCCTCACTTTCCTACTCCTTTTAATTCTGTTTTTTTCTTTATTTCCTCACTTTCCTCCTCCTTTTTACTCTTCCTCTCTTGTTTTGGTGGTACAGGGAGGAAGGGTTTGACTCGGAGAAGGAGCAGTGCAGACAAATCCATCAGCTCCAGCGAGGAGGAGCCGAGCCAGAAAGCTCCTGAAAGCAGCAGGGAGATGTCTCTTCCTTGGGGGAATCTCTGCATGGAGGGATGATGGGAGAGCCCCTCCGCCCCCCTGCCTCCCTGAATCCTCCGCACTCTCGGCATCCCCTCTCCGCCTCCTCACCAACTCCCGGTTTCCGTGACAACGCTTGGCTCGCACGAGCATCTCCATTGCAGCACTCACCCACCCCAGCACCAGCACAGCCCCTGGTGCCTGTGCATCCCACGTGGGGTTCAGCGGGTTCACCAGCAAGCAACAGCCTCAGGCTGGGTGCTTGGAGGAAGCTCCAAGCTGCAGCTGGATTTCGGAGCGGGGAGAGGGCTGCCAGTGGGGATTGCCTCTTTGATCCAGCTCCTGGGAATGGTTACTGCAAGAGGTGGGTGCTGGGAGAGGCTGAGATGCAAGAAAGGCAAAGGGGAAAACCCTCACAATGCTCAGGTCAGAGCTGATCATGGAATCAAAGAGTCACAGATTGGTTTGTTTTGGAAGGGACATTAAAGGTCAACTTGTTCAGTCCCCTGCCGTGGGCAGAGACACTTTCTACTAGCCCAGGTTGCTCCAAGCCCTGTCCAACCTGGCCCTGGACACTTCCAGGGGCAGCCACAGCTTCTCTGGGAAATCTGTGCCAGGGCCTCCCCACCCTCACAGGGAACAATTCCTTCCCAATATCCCACCCAATCCTGCCCTCTGGCAGTGGGAAGCCATTCCCTGTGTCCTGTCTCTCCATCCCTTGTCCCAAGTCCCTTTCCAGCTCTCCTGGAGCCCCTTTAGGCCCTGGAAGGGGCTCTGAGCTCTCCCTGGATCCTTCTCTTCTCCAGGTGAACACCCCAAGCTCTCCCACCCAGCCTGATGCTGAGGTTACTCCTCCACAATAAATCCATGCTGGAGCCTGATCTCCATCCCTGAGACCTGGCCATGTTCACACCATTAACCCTTCCCACCCTCCTAAAGACAGTGGCTGCACCCCAGCCACCTGTAGGGGATGATCCCTGGTCCATGCCAGCTCCTGAGCCCAGACAGGGATGGTTTGGCTAAATCTGAGTTGGCCAGGGCTGGAAAGACTCTGGGGATGGTGGCGAAAACAGAAACGTGGAGGTTCAACCCAGCCCTTGTGTTCTGACTCTGTTCCATTTACCACTCCCAATAATCAATCACCCAGCCCTGGCAGGGCCTGGGCAAAGCTGAGTCCATCTGCTGGCAGTGTTCCCAATCCATCTGTGCCCCAGTGATGTCACAGCAAGTGCCCAGAGCAGCTGCAGTGGCTTCCAGAACCCTCTCAGGTGATTGTCCCCTGCCCCAGGGTGGGTAGACTCAAACTCTGGTAATTTAGGATGAACAGTCACATGAAGCCACCTTGTAGAGAACCCAGACAGTGCTGGGAGTTTGCAGAGAGCAAAGGCTGTGCCCAGGAAAGAGCCACAGGGTGGGAATAAAGGGCAGGAACCACTTAGAATCATAAATCAAGACTGTCCTGAGCTGGAAGGGACCCACCAGGATCATCCAGTCCAGCTCCCGGCCCTGCACAGACACCCCAAAATGCCACCCTGTGCATCCCTGAGAGCATTGTCCAAACACTCCTGGAGCTCTGGCAGCCTTGGGGCCTTGACCATTCCCTGAGAAACCTTTCCAGTGCCTCACAACCCTCTGGGGAGGAACTTTTCCCTGATATCCAACCCAATCCCAAAATAAGCTCAAGTGGTTTAGTTGTGTTGATAATGGTTGGTAAATTTGTTATCTCTGTAACCTGGAGCACAGGAAAACAATCAAAGAAAACATCCAAACTCTTTCAGGTTGTCTCCACATCCCAGTGCTTGGCAGGGTGTGGGGAGGGCTTCGTTTCCAGCACAGCCTTGCCACAGACTAACAAATGTTGTTCTAAATTGTCCCACTGTATAAATTCCAAAAAGGAGCCAGGACCAGTTGCTCCACAGAGCTAACACTGATCACAGAATCACAGAACAGTCTGGGTTGGAAGGGACCTTTAAAAATCATCTAGTCCAAACCTCTGGAATGAGCAGGGACATCTCCAGCTAGATCAACTTGTCCAGCTGATAGGCTGCCCCCTTTGGTTCTGATCTTACACCCTCACAAAAATCACAGTGGGTGGAAAAGAGAAGGGAATGATGACTTCTTTCCCTCATTCCCATGAATCTGGGCAAACCTGATCTGAAGGCAAGATCCCTCTGCTTTCCAGGACTTGGGGTAAGCCATGAGCAAGGAGGGAGTTCCATAAACTGCTGCCTGCCCTGGCCCATGGAAATAAACCAGTGGAGGGGAAAACACAGCCCAGTGTGAATCTCAGATTGTGGGAGAGTGAATTACCCCTCCTGAAAAGAAAGGAAAGGGCATAGCACAGTCACTGCTGGAATTTTTTTTGCCAGACACTTTGATCAGTGACAAGAGAAAGGCAACTCTGCTCACTAAAAGGCAGCTTTCTGTGGGGTGAGACCCTCCTGCTTCCAGCTGAAGTTCTTCCTTAACAGGACCCAAAGGTGATGGAAATGTTATTTACAGGCAGCCAAATTCCCAGGAAGGGACTGGCAGGGGCAGCTCTTGAGTATCAGGTGGAATCATGTTTTAACTCTTGGGAGCAGCGCCCCCTCCAAGCTCAGGACTCTTGGTTTTGGTGGGAATTCTGGCACCAGCTGAATGTGGGGTTGTCCTCTTTGACATTGAGAAGCCAGCTGAGATTCCAGCTGCCAGAACAAAGGCTGAGGAGCTGTGTTTAACAGCACGAGGACCCAGCTCTACATTACACACACACACGCACACGCTGAGCTGTCCCCAGCATTAAAATTTCATTACAAGGAGTGCACCAGGAATAACCATTATCAATTATATATTACACACTGCTTTAGTCTAAAAGAAATCTGATGGCTTGAGGGTTCTGCTGTGAGAAGGAGCCTCTCTTGCAGGTTTTGGAGCTGGTTGAATGGTGGAGCTTTGTGATTCACCACACAACTCCCACTCTCCCAGCCCCGTGTCCTCATGGTGGGAATATCCACTCCAGGAGGTGCCTGGCTGGCTGTTTGTCCCAGTTCCATGCAGGTCATGCTGGGTTATCACAGAATCACAGAATGGTTTGGGTTGGAAGGGTTCCAGTCACACTTTCCACTGTCCCAGGTTGCTCCAAGCCCTGTCCAACCCAGCTTTTAACATTTCCAGGGATGAGGCAGCCACAGCTTCTCTGGGCAACCCTCTGTGGGATGCCCAGGACAGGACAGGGATTAAGGACTGGATCTTGTGGCTTTTTGTAAAAAACTGGCTTTGCTATCTGGATAATGCCACCATGCCAGGAGCTGCTTAGGTAACTCTTTGGTCACCTGAGATGTCACCTACAGCCATGGGCACCTCCAAAGGTGGCTGTCCCTGTGTGTCTTGGACACCTCTCATGGGTGGGATGACTGGAGGTGTCCCCACTGCTGACAGAAAGTTCTTTGGTGGCTTCAATGTCCTCTTTCAGATACTTTTGTCCAAGCACCAGACCTCACCCACATCCCAGAGCTGAGGTGTCCATGAACTTGTCCTGTACCATTTCCCTGGGACAGCAGTGACAGCCACCCCTTCAGTGTCTACAGCACCCAAATCTTCTCTTTCCCCCAGTGCACCAGGCCTGAGGGCTGAGCAGCTTTTAAAAACCAAATCCACAAACTCTTCCATTCTTAAGTTGCTCCTCATCCCCACCCTGAGCAGCCTTGGCCCTATGAAAAATCCAATTCCATTTCTTCATGTTGAGGAATAAATGTTGGCATTGTCAGAAGGCTTTCCTGTAAAATGAACCCCCCATAGATGGCAGACAATGAACAACCCCAGATCCTGACAGATGATAATGACAGGGACACTAAGAAGTGAGGGGGTGGAGGGAGGGGATGTTAAAGGGTGTTGAAGTCTTAACACTGATATTTCAATCCAATTAATGCCTCTGTGTGTGATGCCTTAGGATTTTAGCTTTCACATTTTTCATATATTTGTAATCCTGCAGATTGTTTGGTGTATAACTCTGAAACTCCACAGCCTGTCAGCTACTGTCCTCCCATTTTATTCAGACAAAACAGCTCCTCTCTAGGCCTGGGGCTCAAGGACACTTCACTGTCTCAGGCCCCAGAAATTATAAACAAAAGTAAGCTGAGGGGAGAAGCAAACTAGGAATATGACTTCATTACCTGAAGCTGTAATTGGAGGATTAATCCCTGATATGTAAATAGAGCAAACTTAAAACTGTTTGAAAAATTGGTGACCACTTCCCCCAAGGTGTATCTATTTAAAGCCTTCAATAAACACCCACTTTTATTATTTTATTTTTGTCTAGCCTCTGTTTCAGGTATCCACTCCAAGGCATCTCGTGCACCAACATACTGGATAATGTGGAAACATCAGGAGCTGGGTGGGGAACAGTCAGGCAAAGGGGTCTGCAGGACTTTGAAGGACTCCCTCAAAGTTTCTGGGAGGAGATCCTCAGGCAGATAGGGAAAGGACATGGGGGAATGGTTTTTAAACTAAAAGAGGAGAGATTTAGATTAGACTTTAGGAAGAAATTCTTCTCTGTGAGGGTGGTCCTGGCACAGGATGCCCAGAGAAGCTGTGGCTGCCCCTGGATCCCTGGAAGTGTCCAAGGCCAGGCTGGACAAGGGTTGGAGCAACCTGGGATAATGGAACCCATAGCAGGGGGTGGAATGAGATGATCTTGAAGGTCCCTTCCCACCCAAACCATTCTGGGATAAAACTACAGTGGATCCTACATTTCTCTGCTGCCAACAAGCCCATGGCTGCACTTTGAAATCCTTATTTCCCTTTCCCATCCAGTGGATCGTGCCTGAGAAAGTGATTTCTCAGGATGCAGATTAAAGCAGAACAGCAGAGAGCCTCCAGTGCAATTATGAAAAGGAAGTCATAAAAACTAGTAATTAAAAGTCATATTTCTGCTGGGTAAATGCCTGGGCAGGGCTGGGAGCTGTTGGAGAGAAAGATGCCTGAAATATGGAGGATGCAGCAGAGGTAGGGATGGGACAGAAAGGCTTTGTCTGTGCCAGTGAAGGAAACAGGGACAGGGGTTGCACCATTCCTGCAGTCACCTGTTGGCACAGACCCTTGCACAGTTTTAATCCAGAAAACAGCCCTGCTGGGTGCTGGTCTCTGCTGTCACCTGCCTGTGACTCAGTTTCCTGTTGGATGAGCCAGGAATGATGAGTCCTTTGGTCATCCTCTCTGTGTGGATGGTGGGACACACAGCCATCCAGTGCAGCTGCTGAAATGGAGGTGGGGAAAAGCAAAGCAATTTGGGTTGGGTGGAAGAGGTTTTACTCACTGAAACAAAAACATGGGCAGAGTTTTATTTGGTTCAACCCTGAACTGAGCACCTTCGACCTCCTGGAGTGGCAGTCAGGGTACAACCTGAGGGCATCTCAGGTGGCTTTTGGCACCTGGGGAAAAACTAGGAAAACGCAACATCTGTATGTGTGAAATATCCAGAGCCTCTTCTCTGAAGTCCTGAGGTCTTGTCCTTGGGCTGCCCAAACTGCAAACGCTCTTCCAGCTCCTGATCCAGCAAGGATTTACACCTCAAAGATCCTGTACCTCCTGCACCCCTGTGGACATGGGGTCATGTGGTCCTTCTGCCTCTTCCCAACCCTCTCAGACCTGGCCAAAATGAGACCTCTGAGCTGACTGGCTGGCAGGTGATTGAAGCCTCAAGCCTTGGAAACTTCAACCACGCTCCTGCCATGGATGTTCACCCAGGAGAAGATGCCAGTGGGACAACTGGGATAAGACCTTCCCAGGAAAGTCTTCCTGCACCACCCATCAGCCCATTTCTGCTGTGGGGACATAGGTCCAGCCCCAGAGGCAACAAATGAGGCTCCAGCTAGGGTGAACAATTCAGGAAATTCTCAAAAAACCTCTCTAAAGGCAAAACCCTGCAGGCCAGAGGAACTCTCTGCCTTCTTGCTGCTGAATCACCAGTGGGAAGCAGGAATTAAACAGAAGAAAGTAAGAATGGAGCAGCAATAAGGGGAGGTTGTAACCATAAGCCAGATTAAAAACTGAATAGGTCCAAACAGGCACTGGGGGTGGGAGAGAGAGGGGCTGGCAGGGAGGGGAAGCTGGTGCTGTCTGAAAGGGCTGTGGGAAGCTCCAGCAACCCCAGTGCACCCAGGGGAAGGGAAACAGATGCTCTGGAGTGAGAGATCACTGGGCTGGGTCATTTCCAAGAGCTCAGGGGACATTTGGAGGGACAAGGTGGACACTCAGGACTTCCACCATCCCAGCCCTTGCTGAGGTCCCCCATGGGGTTTGGGGCAGGGATGGGGTGCAGACCAATGGAGGCTGTTTGAGGGGTGATGGGAATTCATGGATATAAAGGAAGAAAAGGTTTTTCAGCCCTGTGTAAATGGGGCTGAAAAGGGGAGATGGGCTCATGGAAATCAGCCTGCTCAGGTATTAAATTAGGAGGAAGCTCAGGCCAGCCCTGAGCTTCGAGGTTGAAGATGCAGAAGTCTGAGGCTCAAATCCCAGTTCTTGCAGTATCCCAGGGTTCAAAAAACCCTGCTTTTCCCATTTGCCTCCCAAAGTTTTCCTTTGCATGCTCGAACATGAAATCACATTCAGATCTGTCCCCACACTACAGCTAAGAAAACAAATTGCTCTGTGAGTAAGGAGCAAAGTAAGGCTGCTTTCCAAGGGATGGTGGATTCTCCAGCATCCAGTAAAGCACAAACTCCAATGAAAGATTTACCCAAGCCTGTGACACTCATCAAGTTTCTCTGATGGGTTGTTTGGCTGGAATTTAGGAGGGAATATGGTCCAGGGGTGCTTTTTCCTTCACTGAGGATACCAAGGTTCCTATTCTCTTTTCACATGCCAGGCTGTGTGAAAGTTGAAGGATTTATCCACTGAAAAATGAGTATTAAAACTTCTGAGGGGTCCGCCCTCTGTCCCTACATAAGTCTGGTTTCTTTAGGAAATAAATGTAAAGCTGTGGTGAAAGACTGCCCAAAACCAAACTGGAAAACTTTGGAAACAGAATTTTGCACCTTCCAGGCAAAGAGAAGCACTTAAAATGTCTCTGAGGTGAGGTTTGACTTCAAAATTTTCCTCCAGGCTCTAACACCTGAGGGTAAAAAAAATAACGATGAAGAAATGGAATGCTGATGACTTCTTCTCTGCTTGCCTGGATTTAAAATCATGGAATGACAGAATCATTGGGGTTGGAAAAGACCTTTCAGATGATCATCTTTGTTACTTTCTGAGGGCTTGGTGTGCATCTTGGAGAGCCCGAGATTGGCAATGCCTTAGTTGGAGCCAGTGAATTTCAGGACATTGGGAAAAGAGCTGTTTGATCATACCAGTGAGCTACAGATGGGACAGGAACCCTGTCTGGTGGCTCAGCAGCCACGTCCTGGTGCTGGTGGCTGTGTCCCCTCCCTGCTGTGCCCATCACCCCAGCCAGTCTCTGAGACAATTGTGGAAAACTGTGGCAGAATTCAGCTGAGCTGAACCCCCTTTTTGGACCTTCCCTGTGTGAGTCACCTCCTCGTGTCCTCCTCTAAGAAGGGACAACATTCCTGCAGGGCTGTCCTGGGAAGAAGTGCAGGATGCCACCTTGTCCCAGCAAGTATGTTTGTCACCATGGAATCACAGAGGGGTTTGGGTTGGAAGGGAAAGTAAAGCTCGTCCCATTCCACCCCCTGAAATGGCAGGGACACCTTCCACTAGCCCAGGTTGCTCCAAGCCCTGTCCAACCTGGCCCTGGACACTTCCAGGGATCCAGGGGCAGCCACAGCTTCTCTGGGCAGCCTGTGCCAGGGCCTCACCACCCTCATAGGGAAGAATTCCTTCCCAATATCCCATCTAACCCTACTCTCTGTCAGTCTGAAGCCATTCCCACCTGTCCTGTCTCTCCTGCATCCATGGAAGTGTTTCAGAGGCTCGGAGCAAACCCTTTCCAGGCAGATCCCTGACCTGCAGGTTGACCTGCACCATGTGAGGCATTAACCAGCAGCAAGGGGCTCCCACCGTGACTCATCCTCACGGATCTGACAAACCCTTGATCCCATTGATAAAAGCCCGGAGGGTTCTGGCTCCCGGCCAAATCCCTCCACTTCATTCATGGAAAAGAGGGACAGGGAGGGAAACGGGCTGGGCTCGGGTCCAGGGAACAGAAGCACAGGCAGATCTGGCCATTGCACAGAGTCCTCCTATAGCCATGGATGGAGGCCAGGGCCACGGGAAGGAGCTGCAGCCAGCCCTGCACAAGGAGGTTCCGGCCAGGAAACAGCAAGGCAGCAGAGTCCTGGGCCAGAAACTCACCTTGGGGGCTGGAGAAGTGTCCAGAGGAGGCAACGAGGCTGGTGAGGGGCTTGGAACACAAACCCTATGAGGAATGGCTGAGGGGGCTGGGGGTGTTCAGCCTGGAGAAAAGGAGACTCAGGGGTGACCTGATCACTTTCTACAGCTCCTGAAAGGTGGTTGTAGTCAGGTGGGGTTGGGCTCTTTCTCCAGGCAGCACTGACAGAACCAGAGGACACAGTCTCAAGCTGCACCAAGGGAAATACAGGTTGGACATTAGGAAAAAAGTTTTTCACTGGAAGAGTCATAAAGTTCTGGAATGGCCTGCCCAGGGAGGTGGTGGAGTCACCACCCCTGGATGTGTTTAAAAAAAGACTGGATGTGGCACTTGGTGCCATGGTTTAGTTGAGGTGTCAGGGAACAGGTTGGACTCAATGATCTTGAAGGTCTCTTCCAACCTTGTGATTCTGTGATTCTGTGATTCAGACCCTCCAGGAAAGCCCTGGAGTTCCTAGGAAAGGTCACATCCTTCTGGACAAATCCCTCCAGTGGCACCATTAACCTGAGCAGTGTGGTTTTCCCAGCTGGATCAAGAGCCAAGCTCCAGTCTTAAACACCAGCAAGACCTCATCAGCAGGACAGGTGAGGACAAGAAAAGGGCAATCCCTGGGTGTTGTGGGATGCAAATATTCCTCATGCAATCCCTCGTACATCCACATCTTTTTGTGTGCCAACGGATGCTTCCAGTGTTGGAAATTACTTATGTTTCTCACAGCTTTTTCCTAATTGCTGCTGGAAATGAAAAGGCATCCAGGGATTTGAAAACTAGGTGGTCTTTAAGGTCTCAACCCAAACCATCCAGTGATTTGATGAGATACTGGAGCATATCACACCCACAGGGACATCAATAACAGGGGAAAAACCTGTAAATAGTGACCCCTAAATAATTCCCTGATCACCAGAGTATTAGTTCAAAGGGATCATTCCTGCTGGACACATTACTGGAATAAGCACCTTCCTAGAAAAGGAAATTTTTTTGGGTTTTTTGGCTGAACTGGTATTTTCCAGCAGGGAAACAAAAATTTGCCTTGAGAAATTCCTAGACAGTTTTCTCAGGAGATTTGTAGACTCATCAAGTCATTAAGGTTGGAAAAGCCCTTTAGGATCATAAAGTCCAACCGTTCCCCCAGCACTGCCAAGCCCACCACGGATCCATGTCCCCAAGTGCCACATCCACAGGGCTTTTAAATCCTTCCAGGGATGGGGAATCCACTACTGCCCTGGGCAGGGAATGACTTGTGCCTCGGTGCAATCTGCTTGGAAAAGGCTGCTGAAGAGGCAGGAAACCCTCAATGGGTTTCAAGAGTCAGGCTAGGAGACCTGACAGCCACCCCCAGAATATTTTAAGCCATGGGGATAAGAACTGAGCCACAACCCTCTCTCAGTTGGCACACGGAGGAGCCAGGCTGGGACAGGCTGGACACTTCCTCCTGTTTCCACTGATTGCATCTCCAGGTCTCAGGGATGAACTGCAGGGAGGGACAGCCTGTCAGAGACAAAAAGACTCTTCAATATGACCCCACCTGGGCTTTGATCCCCAGCCAAGCCTCTTGTAAGGGAGAGATGATGACTGGTTTGCTTTCAGAGCTGCAGCAGTGGCTTAAGGCAGTGCAGCCCCCAGCCTAGTGCTGGATTAGTCTCACTCCAGTGCTTTAATGTATCTGTAAAGGTTAAGAGCTGACTCCTGGAGGTGTCAACCACGCAATGGGGCTGTGCTGGGAGGGGAAGCAGAAATGACAGCCTGAAAGCAAGCAAAGGGAAAATTTATTTGGTTTAAGAAGAGCCTTGTGAAGAGAGAGATGTTGGTCTGGGGGGGCAGTGCCTGGGAGGGAAAGGGCTTAATCCCACCCCTCGCTTGCAGCTGATCCCACAGAAGGCAGTGAGGTGAATTTGGAAAACACGAGTCTAACACAAGGCAAAAGTGCAACAGCAAGGCCAAAACATCTGCAGAGAACCCGACCCCGCTCCTGGGCCACAGCAAGCAAATCCTTGGAGAGGGATCCACACCATCCCCCATCCCGAAATCACCTCTGAGCCCCGCTGCAGAATTCAGGGAAGCCAGCACCTCCCTAAGCACTGACTCCATCAAGCAGGGAGGAAAATGAACACTTTAGTTGTAGCATTAGTCACGGGTTCCTGTGCGTGAGGGAAGTGGATCCCAGCGTTGTGCTCTTCCCACACGAGCAGTCCCATTGAGATCCAGAGCTACTCAAGCAGGGAAAAGTCAGGCAAAGTGAGGATGTGTGGGTAGCTCTCACAGTGCTTTTAAGGTAACGTTTGAGGTTGCCGTCCATGTTTTTCCCCCTCTTGAAATTCACTGAACAATTTTCTCCCTCTTGCAATCTTTTTTTTAAATTTTTTTTTAAACCGAATCCACATTACAGAGAAAAATGGCAAGAAAGTGTAATTGTAGAGGAGGGGAGGGAATGCAGGGTAGGGAGAGGAGGCAGCTGTATTGACCATCTGCTATACCACTAAAAACACCCACTTAAGTGTCTGTTTACAAATCAAGTTGCCCGTGTCAGGAGAAACAGAGGCACTTCTTCAGCAGGATCAGAGGATTGGCTGCCAGCACGCTGGGTTTATTAGGGAGCAGGCTGGGTCTGGGTGAAAATGTATGGTAGGAGAGGAACGAACCCAAAATCTGTTCCCAACGAGGAAATACTGAGAGGCACAAAAACAGAAAAAACAGTGCCTGCAAGGAGCTGTAAAGTGGGCCCACCCCTGATCCAGCTGCCATTCTTAGAAGGATCTCAAGCTTTCCTGAATATGAGGTTTATCTTAAAAGAAGCCCCACAAACATTTGGTTTCAGCTTTGGCTTCATTGTTTGCCAAGGACGATGTCATAGAATCATGGAATCACAGAATGTTTTGGTTTGGAAGGGACTTTAAAGACAATCCCATCTTTAAAGACCTATCAACACCTTCCACTATCCCAACACTTCCACTTGCTCCAAGCCCTGTCCAACCTGGCCTTGGACACTTCCAGGGATCCAAGGGCAGCCACAGTTTCTCTGGGTACCCTGTGAGGGCCTCACCCCCTCACAGGGAGCAATTTCCTCCTACGATCTAATCTAAATCTATTATTTTTTAGTTTAAAACAGATTCCTGTTGTCCTATCACAATATGTCTATAAAAAGTCCCTCTAGATCTTTTTTTTATAAGGGTCCCTTTAAGATGAAGTGAATTCCAGGTGAGACCAACTCCTTTTCCCTTCTTTCCACTTTGGACATTGCTATATCCCTCCTCCAGAAGAGCCTGTCCATCAGACAGGATTGCTTGGCATTTCACATCCATCCTACACAGAAATATTAAACAAAAAGCCACCAAACACTTTTCCAGAGGTGTATTTAATCCCAGCAGGGATAATGAAGCATCCTGACCCCTCAGATGTCAGGTCATTGCTCATAAGTGCCTAATGATGCAAACGAAGCTTTAAAGATGCATTGCTAACTGATTCCAGCTTCCATTCCCACCATCCTTGGGAAAGCAGGTGCAGGAGGATCCAGCTGCATTTTGGAAATCTGTACACACAGCTGAGGCTGCCTCTGTTCCAGAAACCAGGGGCCCTGAGCTTCTGACACAGCCATGTCTCAGGTGATGCCCTTCAGAGAACCTGAGTTGTGTCTCCAGGGGCCACCTCATCATCCCATTCCATCCTAAAAAGGATCTGGGGGCAACAGGAATTTTAGGATAACCTGGCAACAATGTCCTGAAGCCAGCTGGACAAAACAGCTTTCTCTGATTGTGGAATTCATGAGATAGGACTTAAGAAACAGGGAATCAGGCAGGTAGAGTTGCCTTAAGACTTAACTGCACTCAACTCTCCCAAATCCAGTTCCTGGGATTTTGTAAAATCAGAAGTCAGGTGTTTGCTGTGTTGGAAACTCATCCAGCATAGTCAAAGAGTCCCAGGAGAGGGAAGTTTTCGATGCCAGAGATCAGTCAAGGAACCTTTAAAGGGATTCCCTTGACTGCTTCCAACCTGGCCACTGCTGGGCACACGTGGGAATGAGATCATGGAATCACTGGATGGGTAAAGTTGGAAAAGATCTCTGAGAACACTGAGTTCAGTCATTAACTCAGTACTGCCAAATCCACCACCATGTCCCCAAGTGCCACATCCACACAGCTTTTAAAGCCCTTCAGGGATGTGAATTCCACCACTGCCCTGAGCAGCCTGTGCCAGTGCCTGACCACCCTCTAAGTGAAGAATTTTCCCCCAGTATCCCAACTAAACCTTCCCTGGCACAACTTGAGGTCATTTCCTCTTCAATCTGAGAACTTCCACAATTGTGGATAAACGAGTGGCCCTGATGTTGGTGCCCAAGGCAACCACAACTCTTGTAAATCAAAGCTGCCCCACCAAGGTCACTCAATTTGCATTTCTTTGCATCCCCGGAAAGCCTGGTTTGTATTCCAGCTCAGACACAAGCAGGTGTCCAAATGGGACTATAAAAATAGTGATGGGGACACTTAGAAATGTTAAGGCAGATGGCACAGCTCCATCCCAACTCCTGCCTGCAGAAAGCCCTGGCAAACTCCTCAGGAGTCCTGGCTGACCTGTCTGCAGCCACAGACCATTCCAGGCCATGTAAAATCCTGGCCACGTGCCAGGGATCTTCTCCCTGACAAACAGTCCCACCAGAAGCCCAGCACACCTCTTGAGGAAAGCCCTGCCAGCCTTTCCTCCCTTATGCTGCCCTATCCAGTAGTTTCACTCACTGAGAAGCCCAAGGAAGGAGACCCCTGTGCAGGAACAGCAATTTTTGAGATGCAGCCACACCAGAGAGGCAGCCAGGCCTCTCCTGCAGCCTGTGGTCAGCTGGCAAGGCTGCATGAGAGCCAGATCCAGGCAGCTGCCAGCCCTTCATCTCCTGCAGGAGCTGCTATTCCCTGTCCCTTTGAACAACTGCACGTTACCAGAGAGTCAATAGAGCAGACACTGCTGATCAGCTGTTAATGCTCACTCCAAAGATGAAAACATTTAACATGAAATCAGATCTTAGAGGATTTTTTTTGTTACTATTATTATTTTTATTCTCTCTCTCTTCTTTTTCTTTTTTTTTAATTCCCTTCCCTTTTAATTCACTCCTTTATCTTCCAGGCCTTGATAGTGTCAGCAACTGACTGATGACTACAGTGTTAAGTTGCCTCTGGTTAAATCAAACACTGCTTCAAGCAGAGAGTTTCTGGCTGGGAGCAGTTCAGGAGTGACGTGGAGCAAGGGAATAAAAATGCCTCTTTGATGGGTGGAGGGAGCCACACTCCTGTATTGATGGAGGGAGGAAGAAAATATCCCTGTGCTGGTTTATCCCTGTCATGAGGCACACAGAGGGAGGGTTCAGATCATTTGGGCAGCTGTGAGGCTGGTGCAGGGCAGGGCAGCATGACTGTAGGAACAAAAGCTCACCAAAGTGACAGCAGCTTCCACTCAGAGGGGACAGAGGATCCTGTGCTTTGTCTCCTCACAGAGTCATGCACAAAAAAAAGCCCAATGCCTCCTGCTGGAGTGAAGCTCCACAGCCTCTCTCCCTGCAGGAGGAAATCAGTGGAAATGTTAGTCCAGGGACTCATTTTGCTCAGCAGCAGCTGCCTCTCAGAGGGTTGTTCAGCCACTGAACCAGCCCCATCCAGTTGTGCTTCCAGGTGCACACCCTGCTGCAAACCATTCCCATTATGCCAAGCAGCCTTTCCAGTGCCTCACAGATGTCCCAAATCTGAGCTGAGTTTCCTTCAAGGTCAGTTCCTGCCTCTGCTCCCACCAGGTGAAGCTTTTCTAGAAAGCTGGCGAACTCCTCCTGCTCCACTTTGTGCCATTTTGCATTAAAATCAACGTCACTTGGAGCAGCAAAGCTCTGCTCTTTATTCATTCAGCAGGGCTGCTCATCCCCCTCATGCAGATGAGCACCAAATACATCCTGGGAGCATCCAGGGAATCCATCCCCCACTTCAAAGAGCCATTCTGGTGAACACAGAAAGCTGGAAAGTCTGTCCCTGTGGTGAAGGTTGCATCTCCATGAATGTGTCCTGGGGGATGGAACACATCACCTTGGTGGCCAGGTGGAGTTTCTAGCATGGCTCTGAAGTCACACAGCAGCTGAGATGTTGTCTCTGGCATATTTAAGTCCCTTGGAGCCCAAACACTTCTCCTCCCAAGCCCTGCCCAGCCTTTTATGTGCTGTGCACTAGAAGTTGCTGAGCTGTCCCATAATTCAAACATCCATGAGATGTCCCAAGTGGGGTCCCAAACCCAAACTCCCTTGAATCAAAGTTGGATCAAATCCTGTAAGATCTCACAAACTGCTCTGCTGGGTCAGACTCATCCATTTGCTGGCTCCAGCAATGGTCAGTAGCAGATTCCCAAGGAAAGGATGAGAATTGGGTAAGATGAGAATTTCCCACAACTCTCCCAGTCTCCAGCAGTCTCCATATTTGGTACTACCAGAGAAGGGAACAGAACTGGGGAAGGGGTTGGAGCACCAGGAATGGCTGAGGGAGCTGGGAAAGGGGCTCAGCCTGGAGAAAAGGAGCCTCAGGAGGGACCTTCTGGCTCTGCACAACTCCCTGACAGGAGGGGACAGCCAGGGGGACTCTGCTCCCACGGACAGGATGAGAGGGAATGGCCTCAAAATGCACCAGGGGAGCTTTAGACTGGATATTAGGGAAAATTTCTTAATGGAATGGGTTGTCCAGCCCTGGCACAGCTGCCCAGGGCAGTGGTGGAGTCTCCATTCCTGAAGGGATTTAAAAGCCCTGTGGATGTGGCACTTGGGGACATGGGTTAGGGGTGGCCTTGGCAGTGCTGGGAGATGGTTGGACTCAACTTAAAGATTGCTTCCAACCTAAATAATTCTATGATTCCACCTACAGAGATGCATAGTTGGCTTTTTTTTTTTTTTTTTCAAATTTCTCTTATTCTAATGAGTTTTCCAGTTATGTAAACCTCCAGAGTCTACTTCCCTCTTTCAGCAATGAGTTCCATGAAGAACTGGCAGGATCACAGAATCACAGAATATTCTGAGTTGGAAGGGACTCACAAGGATCATTGTGCCCAACCCCTGGCCCTGCACAGGAGACCCCAACAATCCCATTCTGTGCCTGAGGTCGAGATGATCTCAGACTGGATAAGTCTTTCTCAACCCCAGCACATTTTTACAGCACCCTGGTTCCTGACAGTGCTTTTGCCTTGATTTGCACTGCCCAAACCAGTCACCCACATTCAAACAGCATCTCTCCGGTGATGATTTCCAGAGCATGGATCCAGCATCTGGATCCTGTGGGGTCCTAGTAGGTCAAACAAGCCCTGTGCCTCAGTTTCTCCTGTGTTTTGACTGCAAATGCTCTGGATCTGGTTCTGTTTCTCCTTAGATGCACAGAAAACACTGGATGTTGGATTACATCACGAGTTTCCCAGGAAGGGGAGGGCAGCCAGTGGGGTTTAATTCTCCCATTAACAGCCCCTAAAACTTCCAGACACCTGGCAAAGGGCAGCTCTGCTTGCGGAGCCTGACGAATCCAGAACCTCCAGGCCATGTGTCCCACATCCCTGCTAGGAAATAAAATGGGTCAGGGCCAGTTCTCTGAGGGCAAAGCAGCATGGCACAGCTCACATCCATATGGACAAACTGTCCCGTCCTCCAAAGCAGGCTGGCATGGAGCCTGCTGGAAAAAACATCCCTGCTAAACCCTCAGGCACACCCAGATATTGTCTGGGAGAGGGGTGGTTGGTCTGGGGCCAGCCCTGTTTGGGATCATGGTGTGGGTTTAGATCAGGGATGATCCCAGAGGTGCATTCAGCCTCCTGCCCTTTCCCTGGTTGGTTGGTTTGATGTGGCCCTGGGGAGCTCTGGGCTTTCACACACAGATTGTACCTGCCAGGACCCATCACCTGGGCAGCATGGCCAGGCCAAACAGTGCAGGACCCAAAAATTTGAATTGTGGATAACTCTGCTCTAGAGCCCAAGTCCAGAGTTAAATTTGCTGGTACAGACAGACCCTCTCCACCTTGATACATCCTCTCTCTGCCCACCTCCCTGCCCATGGTTTCCCAGGAAAAATCAGCTGAACAGGCATTCTTGCATCCTGCAAGGTGCTGAAGGGGAAAATGCCATGTGTGGGCAGGGTTTGCTCCCACTTTGAGTCATCCCAATCCCCAAAGAAATGACAGACACAAGTATTGCAAAAGAGGGGGAATCAGAAAATCCTACAATGGTTTGAGTTGGAAGGGACCTTAAAGATTATTTCATTCCACCCCTAAGATGTGCAGGGACAGCTTCCACTACCCCTGGCTGCTCCAAGCCCCATCCAACATGGTCTTGAGTGTTTCCAGGGATGGAACACCCACAAATTCTCTGGGCAACCTGTGCCAGGGTTTTATCACCCTCACGATAAAAAAAAAATCATCTTTATATTTAATACAAATTGACCATTTATTAGTTTAAAACCACCACCCCTTGTCCTGTCTGTACAGGCCCTAATAAAAAGTTGTCCCCATTTTGCAGGCCCCAGGCCTGGATCTGTGGCAGAGCTGGAAACCCTGGCTCTGTGAGGCTGCTCCTGGAGCAGGATCTGCTGCAGGAGGAGACCAAGTCTCTGCCTCTCCATTGCAAACCCTAATTATGTCAGAGGCACGAAATGGGAAGAGGAGAGATCCAAAATGTGGCTTTCCTTTGAGCCAAGCATGGAATTCTTAAGGTTGCAAAAGACCTCTGAGATCATTGGGTCCAACCATCAACCAGCACCACCGTGTTCACCACTGAACCATGTCCCCAGGGGCCACATCCACACATTTTGAACACTTCCAGAGGTGGTGATTCCAGCACTGCCCTGGGCAGTCTGTTCCAATGCCTGACTGATCTTTTGGTGAAGAAATCGTTCCTAATATCCACCTTAAATCTCTCATAGCACAACTTGAGGACATTTCCTCTTGCTCTGTCACTTGTTACCTGGAACATTCCTCTTTCTTCTCTTGCCAAACCCAGTTAAAACCAGGCTTGAGTCTCAGCCTTGACCACCCAGCTATTTATGGCCTACAATGCTCTAAAATAGATTTCTCTTTCAACAGTTTTAACAGTAGGAACCTTTACACTAAACCCAACTTCAACTTGCACCACAAACACGTTCCTGCAGGAATTAAATTATTAAATCCAATAGAAATGTGACAGGGAAAAAAGTTAATTTATCTGCAGAACGACCCACTTTGCTTGGGGTCTTTCCAAAATGATGATATTAATGTCCTTAATGCCAAGAGATTTAGAGGTTTAGTGAGGATTTGGCTTTATAGAATAAAATCATGCAATGGAAGGGACGCTCAAGAATCATCAAGTTCCACTCCTGGCCTTTCACAGAACAACCCCAAGGATCACATCATGTTTTCCTGGAAGTCTGAATCCATGTCAGCCTGCCTGGAAGAGGAGGGTGAGCAGAGGGCTGAGTGCACCCAGGGGTGCAACGACCACTGCCCAGAAAACAAAAGCTTCCTCAATTCATAAAAATTTGAAGGATGCATATTTCCCACACAGAGAAGAATTAGTCACTGGCACAATTTACTCAGGAACATGGAAAAAGCCTTGTTTCTGGCTGTGTTTAAATGAAGGTGGATGTCCTTCTGAAACACCCTCCTTGGGCTTGGCTGAGGGTACTTAAAGTGGCTATTTTTGACTCAAAATCTCAGAGCCAGCTGATCCCACATATCACAGAATTACAGAATTGTTTAGGTTGAAAAAGACCTCCAAGGTCGTAGAGCCCAACCATTCCTTCAGCACCATTACATTCACCACTAAACCTCGTTCCCAAGTGCCACATGCACATGTTTTGGAACATTTTCAAGAGATGGTGACTCCATCACTTCCCTGGGCAGCCTGTTCCAATGCCTGAGCACCCTCTCAGTGAAGATTCTATTTCCCTAATATCCAGTCTTTGGATCTCAGGCTCCTCCTAATCCCCTGAGGGTGGCTGGGAACTCTTCAAGCTGGCCTGGTTTAACTTTATGTGCTTTGAGTTTGTTGTGTTCCTTCCCGACAAATAATGCTGTGCATGGATCATCCACAGCTTGTTCTACAAGGCCTCAAGCAGAATCCATGGCAGGGGCTGGAATGAGATGAACTTTCAGGTCCCTTCCAACCCAAACCATTCTATAATTCTGTGATTTCTCATCACACAACTTCTCAGTCACATCCTCTGTGGCTCTGCAATGAGAGCTTCACCTGTGTGAGTGCTCCAGCTTTGCTCCTGTGCCCTGGCTCCTCAACACATCTGAAAGGCTCCAAGTCAATCTTGAGGGGACATTCATCATTACAGCTTTCACATTTTTATTTTTCACCTCCTTGAAGGCTTCCCAAGGATAGCCAGAGGAAGGATCCACTTTTAGGTGCATGAAGCAGATGAAAAAACCCAGCAAATTAGCACTTAGTGCATTTAGAGGACTGGCAAGTGTTTGATCTGATCCTCAGGTTGGAAAGGTTTGGATTTCCTTGTGCAGAAGCCAGACAGCATCTCCTCCTCCCAAATCAAATTTCAGCCTCCAGCACCACCCCCTCACAGGCTGTGGTTTCAGGGGATGCTTCCAAGAGCTGGGAGCACATGCCTGCCCTGAGTTAGGTGAACACACAGAGGGCAACATGGAAATTGCACAAACAAATTCCCTAAATTCTGAGTGGAGGGGCTAGAAAAGCTCCAGTGCATCCTGGCAAAATGTTAGGAATCCAAACTTACAACAGCAGCTGCTGCAAGGAGCTCGGGGACAGACTAACAGCCTGTGCAGGAAGGCACTGGGCATTTTCGGCACGCAATCTTTTCCTGGCAGGGACGTGCTGTCAACCCTAAAGTGTTGGAAGTGCAAAAGGAGGTGGGAAGTGTCCCCAAAGACAGCCAGGGAGTTGGGCATGGAGGTGTTTCTAAAGCAGAGAGCATTGCCCTGTGACCATAGCAAACCCATGGACTCTTTAAGTGATGGGATGGGTCACTCCCATCCAAGCTACCTCAGAACTTGCTGAAAATTCCTGTTTTCCTCCAATCCAGCTGTGACACAGGAGGGTTATAAGCCAAGGGACTGGAAGAGATAGTTTTTTTGCCTTTTTTGATGTTCATTTTGGGTGTTGGTCTTTTCTCCCAAGCAGCAAGTGACAGGAAACGGTCTCAGGTAGAGCCAGGGGAGGTGTATGTTGGATATTTGGAATAGTTTCTTCACAGAAAAGGTTACCAACACTGGCACAGCTGCCCAGGGCAGTGGTGGAATCAGCACCCCTGGAGGGATTTAAAAGAAGTGTGCATGTGGTGCTGGGGGACAGAGAATAGGGAATGGTTCTATTGGCAGCGAGTGGGGGATCTGCCTCGGGAGGAGAACCCGGAAAGGAAATTATTGTATGGGTTGGTACAGAATTATAGAATTGTTTAGGCTGGAAGAATCCTCCAAGATTGAGTCTAGCTGTTAACCCAGCACTGCCAAGGACGTGGTAGTTGTCCTGGTGAGGCTTTGGCCATCCCAGGGTGTGGTTTAAAAAAGCCATTTGACACCTGGGTTCACCAAGTTCAACCCTTGGGATCAACCTATGCCAGTTTCCTTACCATGATCCAACACAGGGACACCTCAACCCCCAGGGTCAAGGCACAGAAGTCTCCTTGCTGGTGGCTCCAAGACACAGGATGCTTCCAGCTGCTGCCCCAAACTCCTTCTATTATCACCCCAGCTGATCAATTTGGGATGATTTGGAAATAGATCACAGAGTCATGGAAAAGTTTGGGTGCAAAGGGAATTTTAAAGGTCACATAGCCCAAACTTCTCCTCTGGACTTGCTTCTGAACTCTGCCCAGTACAGCCTGGACTCACCCTGGGTGTGACAGGAACACCAGAAATAGGGGCCAAACAATTCCCCCTTGTCCTGTCACTCTCTGCCCATGTAAAAAGTCTCCTTCTTTTTTATAATAGGGGCCAAGTTCCAGCCAGGGCTCCAAGATCAGATGGGATCAAGCTGGTCCAGAGACACTCCTGATCCCTCCTCCTTGCTCCACTTCCAGGCTACATTTTCCACCTTGTGATCAGCCCACACTGTTTTTTTCTTTGTGTTTCCTGCTGTTTCTAAGCCAAGCTCCTCCACCTTGGCACAGTGAGTCCACCAAGCCCATGTGCTCCACACCTTGGTCCTCAAAGCCAGCCAGGCTTATCTGACATCTCCCTGCTTCCCTCTCCACTGCAGGGCATGGCAGCCCCAAAGCCAGGTCTGGAGGCCAACCTAAGCCTTATGGGGGCAGCAGAAATAATAATCCCATTAATGTGAATTCAGAATAAATCAGGTCTTTGTGCAAGACTTCCCATCTCTAAGCAGTAACTGCAATTTAATTTGTAATACAAATGCTTTTTGCAGTACACCATGAGCCAGCTCCTGCAAGAAGAGCAAAAAGAGCAGCAGCATTTTCTGGGAAAGCACCTGGTTTCTCCTGGGATGGGGCATGTGCTGGTGATTCCACTTTGGAGCAGGGCTGGAACCTCCTGCTCTTTGTTCTGAGTGAGCCAGAACTTGTGCAAATCTTTTGCATTTCCACTTCTCTCTCCTGCTGAAGCTCTGCTCATCCTGAGCTCGTGGAGCACACGGACTTTCTCAGAAAAATACATTTCAAATACATTCCACAAGCAAAGATCCTTAGGAAAATGAGATACTTGATGAAAAGCTATCCCTTTTCCTTCTCTCCCAATTATTTTTCAAGTACTATAGGCATGAAATAAAATATCTTTTTATTAAAATTTCGGCAGGCAAACAAAAAAAATCTGATGAGATATTCCACAGCAAAGCCAGAATCAACTCTGAGAAATGACTCAAGCAGAAGGGTTAACCCCAAGCCTGCAATTTCTTTCCCAGGGAGACAGCAAATCCTCTCGAGTTCTCTGTACAGAGGGACTCCTGCAAAGTCTGGCATTATTTGATTTTATTGTTTTCTGAGTAATAACAGCTCTTCTCTAAGGCTGGGGACTGGATTTGTCCTTATAAAATGACCTTTTTGTAGCCTACAAGTAGTGAGAAAAGGACAAACTGGCAGAAAATGGACAAGATTTGGCTTTCTGCTGGTGGAAAGTCAGGTTTTATCCACCCTCAGCTCTGAGCCACTCCAGAGACAAGACTGTGGTGATCTCTGTTATCCCTTGGGATCTGCCATTTCCAGAGCTCCTGGAAACCATGTCCACAAGGTGTTTTTGTTTTTCCTGCAATGGTTGAGCAATCCCTCCTCACTTTTTGGAGCAGGTGGAGCCCTTTCCCACTGTCAGTTTTCCTACAGATGCCAACAGCCTTCCTGCTCTTCTTGTGACATCATTCCCTCTCCTGAAATCGCACCCATCCTGTCCAAAAACAACATTTTTTCTCCAAAAGCAGAAGGAATCATGATATGGTGGAACATCCAAGTGCTTCTGTTCAGGTTAATCTACCCAAAGTCTTTCAAATCCTGCAAAGTCCCCGCCAGAACATCAGCAAGAAGTTTTATTCCTCATTCCCCTGATGGGATTTCATCTCTGCTGGTCAACTGCTTCTTCATCTCCACTAAGAAAAGCTGGGAACAACTCTCTGTTTGGAAGGTGCAGAAGCAAAGGAAAATGGCCAAATACTGAAAAAGGAGGGTAAATTGCTTCCTTGGGTAGATCAGAGCAGGCTGGTCTGCACAAAACCCACCCCTCCACACAGAGCTGAAGTGAGGAGCTGCTGTGAATCTTCATTTTCAAACCCACATTTTCAGTGGAGCTACAAGGAGAGGGAATGAGTCAGATGACAGAAGCTGAGTGAGGAAGCATGAAGACCATCCCAAGCAAACCATCTGGGCCTGAAATGTCAGGCAGATCCTTCCTGGAGGAATCAATCAGAGCAGTCTTTCTTCCAGCGTGCACATGAGTGAGCGAGTGCCTCAATTACGGCTCTGTGTTCCACTGCACATTGACCTTAAGAGCTCAGTGCTTTATAGGAAGGAGATTAATTCAATTAACACACCCAGAGGCTTCCAGCCAGGCTCAAACTGACCTGCTGACAGGGGGCATTGGAAGTAGCACAGGGCACTGCAGTTCAAATGTCCCATCTTCCCCTGCTTTCCATCTGCAGCCAAGAAAAAGGGACATTGGTGACACCACCAAGATGGGGTTTGTTTGAAAAACATCCCAATGGTTTGGGGTTTTATTGTAGTTTTAAAGGCAAGGCACAGAGAAAAGCCTGAGCACATTCACTTCTTGATAGGATCTGACTTTGTTCATGCAGTTTGGCCAAATTGGGAAAATTGCAACCAGCAACTTGATATCCTAAAATCCTGGAACGGTTTGGGTTGGAAGGGACGTTAAAGATCATCTCATTCCACCCTCTGCCATGGACAGGGACACCTTCCACTATCCCAGGCTGCTCCAAGCTCTGTCCAACCTGGCCTTGGACACTTCCAGGGATCCAGGGGCAGCCACAGCTTCTCTGGGCAACCTGTGCCAGGGCCTCCCCACCCTCACAGGGAAGAATTTCTTCCTAAAATCTCACTGAAATCTCCCCCCTGTCAGTTTAAAACAATTCCCCCTTGTCCTGTCCCTCTCTGCCATGTAAACAGTCTCTCCCTCTTTTTTATAAACCCCCTCTAGGTACTGAATTGAGGTGTCTCCAGAGCCTTCTCTTCCCAAGCTGCTCTGCCATCAGCTATCCTGTTTTCCTCTTGACTGTGTGAATTCCAGCATTTCTTCTGGGAAGAGGAAGGGAGACCTTGCACTCCACAAACAAAGTCACTTGAGCACCAGAGCATCTGCACAAGGGACATTCTCTCTCTCCCCCATCCTATCAGAGGATGACTTGAGAGGGGAAACAGGGTTAATCCTAACCTGGAATACCAAATTCCACCTCATTCTAAACTTTTTTTAAATCCCCAAGTCTGTGTGCAGGTGTGTTTTTCTTCTCAAGGTGAGAAAAGAATCAGAGAATCATGGAATTGTTAAGGTTGGAAAAGATCAACAAGTCCAACCATCAACCCCATACCACCACCATGTCCTCCAGTGCCACATCCACACATTTTTTGAACACTTCAAGGGATGGTGACTCCACCACTTTCCTGAGCAGCCTGTTCCAGTGCTTGGCAACCTTTTCTGTGAATAATTTTTTCCTAATATCCAATCTAAATCTCCCCTAATGGAGAAAGTCAAACTGGAAGATCCAAAACTTTTGAAACACCAGTGATGCCAGCAGCTCTGTCAAACCACTGGCTGTGTCCCATTTCTCCAGCTAAGACATAGGTAATGCTGCATCCTTGGACAGAATTTGGTGGCTTTTATGGTGTTCATGTTAGTGGTCACCAACACCATGTACCTTCAGCTTTGCACAGCGTCCCACTGTCTGTGCAGCAGTGCTGAAAGTGCAAGAGAAGAAGGTAGCAGAGATCCCGAGGGAACTCAGGGAGAGTGGGAATTGCTGAGGTACACGTGAGCTGAATACCCAGAAGGATGGGCAGAAGGGGTTAAAACCAGGGAAGCTTCAAAAACTGGGGGCTGATTCCCAGTGCTTTTGCTCCGTGGGTTGCAAGGGAGCTCGCCGGGAGAAGCAGGGGCACCGACAGCTCTCCTCCTTCTCCAGGGTATCTCAGAGCCGCAGGAAAAAAAAAAAAAAGGAGAAAAACCGTCCAGCGACCTCACTGAAATTAGAAACTTAACAATGAACACGCTCCACATACAACTTGCCCGTCTCTGTCGTCATGGAGACGGGTACAAATCTGTGTCAGCTGCAATCCGCTCGCCAGTCCCGAAAATTTAAACGAAAAAGGAGGGAGCGCGGGCTGGGAGGCGGGAAGAGGGAATTCCTCTGCTCTGCTTGGCTTTGATGTGCATCACGTTTAAAGGCACAGGGGATTATCCGAGCCCGGTGTCGGAATGAAGCGGCAGCCGTGGAGCAGCTGATGTGTGCTGGCCACGTTTGCCTCCAGCAGAACACCTCCCCAGCCTCCAGAACAGCATCTCCCCAGATTCCAGGTTTAAAGGCACAGGGGATTATCCGAAGCCTCTCCCCAGATTCCAGGACAGCCGTGGAGCAGCTGATGTGTGCTGGCCTCGTTTGCCTCCAGGACATCATCTCCCCAGATTCCAGCACAGCATCTCCCCAGATTCCAGGACAGCATCTCCCCAGATTCCAGAACAGCATCTCCCCAGATTCCAGGACAGCATCTCCCCAGATTCCAGAACAGCATCTCCCCAAATTCCAGGACAGCATTTTCCCAGATTCCAGCAAAACATCTCCACAGATTCCAGCAGAGCATCTTCCCAGCCTCCAGGACATCATCTTTCCAGATTCCAGCAGATCATCTTCCCAGATTCCAGGACAGCATCTTTCCAGCCTCCAGGACATGATCTTCCCAGATTCCAGCAGAGCATCCTCCCAGGCTCCACTTTGTGGGGCTTTGTGGAAATGTCCCGCACCCCAGGATGAACCCAACCCCAAGGCATTCCTGGGAGGATTCAGAGCATCAGCAGCACCCTGCAGGCAGCAAGATGAGGCAGCATCCCAGAGGGGATGGAAAGACTGGGATGAGACTGGGGAAGGAGCATCCCAGGGGTCAGTGGAGGTGTTCAGTGGGAAAACACCCAGCAAGGAGGTTGGTGGTGTCTTCAGACAGGAATTCCTGGTGCTGGCATGGCAGGAGGGAAGATGAAGCAGGAAGGAGAAAGATGGGACCAGAGATTTGTTTGTCCTGGGTTCAGAGCTCACAGCTGGGATTTGGGGCATGAACACCCTCCATGTATGGTGGCTATACAGAAAAATCATGGAAAATGGCCCTTCCAACTAGGAAAGAGCAAAGCCAGGGGATACAGGATGGTAAAGATTGGAAGGGAGCACCAGAAGGATCATCTGGTCTCATCTGCCTGCTCCAGCAGGGTCATCCCAGAGCACAGGGCACAGGATTGTGTCCAGATGGTTCTGGAATATCTGGAGACTCCACAGCCATTTCCAGTGCTCAGCCACTGCACAGGAAAGTTCTTCCTGAAGGAAATGAAGAAAAGTCACTCCACAGACCTTCCTGGAGAAATTCTCTTCCATCTTGGCAACTCAGCCCCCACGTCTGACAATTCCTAGGATTTGGGTCAAGTTTTGTATGACCGGAGGAAGTTA
This sequence comes from Peucedramus taeniatus, assembly GCA_013400575.1. Classification (NCBI taxonomy): domain Eukaryota; kingdom Metazoa; phylum Chordata; class Aves; order Passeriformes; family Fringillidae; genus Peucedramus; species Peucedramus taeniatus. The sequence continues at coordinate 153,625 of WBNO01017907.1, forward strand.
TTGGCCAGAAATTCAGGAAAACTGGGCAAAAGCAACCTAATTTCCTCCTGCATTCACTTCCTGCTCCACCATGTTCCCACTGATATTAAAGGGAGATTTAGGATGGATAGGGTGGAGAAATGAGAAGTGACTGAACAGGGGAAGACTCTTGGGACACTGTCCCTTGAGCAAGGATGCAAAACAGAAATGCACCTCACAGTAACTGCAGTAACAGAGACACCAGAAATTCCAAATTCAATAATCTCTTCTACGAAATAAACATTATTCCATCAGGGGTGGAGTCCCCTTGCTCACTGTGATGCACTATCCAGTACATTACCCCCGGATTAAGATCTAAAATGTGCATGGAGGATTCCTTGAAATGGTCTCATTTGCTGCAAAGCAATTAAGTAGAAACACATTACCATCCAGGTATGTTTTTAATGCTATCTAGAGAATAAGGCTAAAAACAAAAACAAAAAACAAAACAACAAAAAACAAAACAACAACAACAACAACAAAAAAAAAGGAAAAAAGTTTAAAATTAGTTAAATCCATAAATTAAACACATCAGTGAAACTCCTCTTCCTAGAACACAGACATTTTGCTTTTCCTTTTTGAGAAAAACCCCTCAGAAGGCATTCTTGCTGAATTTTGGATTTCCACCATCAGTGAAATGCAGCTGAAACCAGAACTTAGACTGGAAGGAGGGAATGAGCAGGAGCACTTGTTGAACAGAGCTCCAACAACACCCCACCCTGACCAATTAGCAGGGCTCTCCTTGTTATGTGCATTGCAGTAACTCCCCAATTAATTCATTCATATTTGCAGAGCCATTGCAAGAGGCAAAGCATTAAATATGGATGCTAAATAAAAGGGAATAAATAGCAGGCACCACTTGGCTCTCCAGGTTTCCAGGCCCCATCAGTGGGGACGTTCCCTCCCTGCCCAGAGCAGGCTCCTTAACTAAGGCCTGTAAGTGCATTATTAATTTTTCAGCAGCATCTACCAGACATAATGAAGACACAGTTACTCAGGGCATGAGGAGTCTCCCCAGAAGAGCTTTAAAATCTCCAGCCTTGTGGCTGGAAGGGTCAGTGCTGTTCTGCATCCAAGCCAGAGCATGGACCAGGCACAGAGAAGTGGCCCCTTTGCAGCCAGGAGAGCTCCTGATGCCCATTTTTTTGTTCCCAGGACACCTTGCACTATCCCAGGTATATCCAAACCCTGTCCAGCCTGGCCTTGGACACTTCCAGGGATCCAGGGGCAGCCACAGCTTCTCTGGACACCCTGTGCCAGGGTCTCCCACCCTCACAGGCAAGAATTCTTTCCCAATATCCCATCTAAATCTCCTCTCAGTCTGAAGCCATTCCCCCTCATCCTGTCACTCCATGACAAATCTCTGCACATCCTCCATGGTAGCCAAGATCCCAGCTGAAACCAGGCCCTGGTGACCAGCAGGACCCTGCAGAGCTCCTCTTCCTCGATGAAGGCTCTTTGCAAACAGCTGTTTCTACATCAACATCCTTGTTCTGATCCCACTGGCACTGATGAAAGAGAAAAAATAATCCTGTCTTCAGTAAAAGCTTGAAGAAAGGATTTAAGTCCAACCCAATGGCACTCAGAGGCAACAAAAGACATCCCTACTATGAGGATATTGGTGGAGATGGCCTCTTTCACAGAATCCCAGAATGATTTAGGTTGGAAAAGACCTCCCAGACCATGGGGTCTATCCTGTGACTGATCCCCACCTTGTCACCAGCCCAGAGCACTGAGTGCCATGTCCAGTCCTTCCCTGGACACCTCCAGGGATGGAGACTCCATGACTTCCCTGAGCAGTTCCTTGCAATGCCTGACCACCCTTTCCATGAAGAAATTCCTCCTGATGTACAACCTGACCCTCCCCTAGTGCAGATTGAGGCTATGAGGACACAGAATAATGTGGAGATGCACCTGAGAGCTGGACACCTCTTGGAAAGGATGTGATCCCAGTCTCTCATTTGGTAACTCAGAGGGAATTTCAGCCTGAGTCTGCATTGCCTGCACTTCTAACAAGAAAACAGCACTAGCAGGTTTAAGACACCTTAAATTCAGTCACCTCCATCACTTGTGGATCTTCCACAGCAGCCCAGAGCTGTGGGCTGGCCTCCAGAGAAAGTATCAGCTTCCTGAAATCCATCCCCAAAGCACCTCTGGCTTCCCAAATCTTTCCTTCCAGCCCCCACTCACATCACACACTGCTGTTTCATCACTTGTGATGATCGGGGGCAACATTCAAAAAAAAACAAAAAAAATCTTCTTTGCATGTCCTCCCCCGGCCTGCAGGTGCTGAGGGGACAGGTTGATAATCTGTGCACTCAGCTGGTGTGTTCCCTTGGTTTAGGATTACATCAATTATCCCTATTTTTAGGCTTGAGGGCACAGTCCTGTAGACCACAACAGAGGCGAAATGAGTCCCAAAGAAAAGGCATAAACATATCTTTATATTCCAGTCTTTGTTAAGCTCCATGAGGGATCCATCAAGAACCAGAAGCCTACCAATTTCCAAAGCCTGGAGTATTTCCAGGAGTCAGTTCTGCTCCAACCCAGCTGGGATTTTTTTCCCCCCTCCGTTTTCTTTCCTTGTTCTCTGCTATCCGTGGGAGTTCATTTGCCTCAGAGTACCTTGTTGAGCTTGTGCCATTATTATCCTCCCTGCAGAAACCCTTGTATGAGGGGTTTAAAACACCATTTCTTCATTTGGGGCCTCATCCCCATTACAATCAGCAGCCAGAAAATTCAACACCTTGTTGGAATTTTCTCTTTGATTGAGCCAATCTTTGCCAATCTTACCTCGAGAATAGAACCACTAAAGGGTTTGGAAGGAACCTTAGGGATCATCCAGTTCAACCCCTGCCATGGGCAAAAACACCTTCCACTATCCCAGGTTGCTCTAAGCCAAATCCAACCCATTTTTGAAGCTTTCTTGCCCCAAAACTCCTTGTGCACATCTTACTCTTCAAGACATTTTAATTAATTTGCATGAGTGCTGTGGAATCTGTGCCTGATGCCACACAACAGAGATGATGCACAAGCTTCAAGCAGAGCTGGAGAACCTCTGAATGATGCTCTGGACACTTCACACCCTCCTTTTGGTCACTACACCACCACACCACAGGATTTGTGAGCATGGCAAGGCAGGTTATGCAATGAACTCCCCACTCTCGGGTGCCAAAGTCACAAGGAGCTTTCTCGTGCCTCCACCTCTCCCCCATGACATCATTTTGCCTTTCAAGGGCAAGAAGCAAACAAAAGAGGCTTTTGAGCCGTTCCACCACCTGGCTGTCCTGGCTTTGTTTCCCCAGCCTGTGTGACACGGCAGCTCCCAGCAGAGAGGGAACAGCAGCTGGTCCAAAGCTGGCACTTCAAGAGCTTTTGGACATCCACCCTTCAATGCTGTGGAGGTTGGGGACAGTGACAGGCCCTGAGCCACCACAGGCATTGTTATTCCCACTTGGAGGCCAGCTGTGAAGTGGGACAGGGGAGCAGGAAGGTCGTGGCTGGCACACCAGCCTCAGGATGGGAGGAGAGATTTTCTGCCAGTCCCTTTCTCTGTTAAAGGTGTGTTCACCAGCAGGGGCATCACCTAATGAAGGTTTCACCTAATTAAGTCTTAATTTAGGACTCTGCTTGATGGAACCTGTGGGTTTTAAGGAAAATAAGGCTGCAGGGCAGTGGTTTCCCAATTATCCACCTCTGTGTTCTGGAACTCCACAAACAGGGAAATGGAGAAGGGTTGGAGGGAATGGGTGGCACAAAACACAGCCAGGGTCAACAAAAAGGAGTTCTTCAATGTTTTGAAATTTTCACCTAAAATGTGGAAGTGATGCTGAGATGGAGCACAGGATTCATGTATTATATCCATTTAAAATAAATCTTACATTTAAGAGAAGGACAACACATCCCTGCAATGGGAAACAGTTTATATACGAATAATCATGGAATTTTAAAATGGTTTGGGTGGAAGGGACCTTATAAATTATTTAGTTCCAGCCCTGCCATGGGCAGGGACACCTTCCACTATCCCAGGCTGATCCAAGCCCTGTCCAACCTGGCCTTGGACACTTCCAGGGATTCAGGGGCAGCCACAGCTTCTCTGGGCACCCTGTGCCAGGGCCTCACCACCCTCAGAGGGAACAATTCCTTCCCAATATCCCATCCATCCCTGCCCTCTGACAGTGTGCAGCCATTCCCTGTGTCCTGTCCCTCCATCCCTTGTCCCAGGTCCCTCTCCAGCTCTCCTGGAGCCCCTTTAGGCCCTGGAAGGGGCTCTGAGGTTTCTCTGGATCCTTCTCTTCTCCAGGGGAACACCCCCAGATCTCTCAGCCTGTCTGAGCCTTGCCCAACACCAGACACAGGAGAGAGGCAGCTCTGGGGGTGGATGAAGCCACACCTGAGGCTGTGGAATTCCAACATCTCCTGTGTTACCTGAGCCTGAACATGAACAAACCACCGAGTCACACTTAAAAGGGCCTGGATAGACCTTCCCCACCTACCTCCAAAACCCTGTAGACAGAGCTATTTAACACAGCTACAAAAATAGCACCCAGACTGCCCTGCTGTGCCAGACAGAGCACAAACATCTGGCAGGCAACAGATCTTGTCCCCAAAAACCTAGCAGGAGGTTAGTGGGTAGCTCAATTCTAGATCCATATGTCCCAGGACCCAGGGAAGCATTTTATCCTCTGTTCAACACTGATTCTCCCAGGAATGATGGAAAAGCTGTTCCTGCCCACAAAATAAGAGGGCAGGAATTTCCAACTCAGGAAAGCACAATGCCCAGCCTGGCTTTTTGTACTCAGATGTGAAGAATCACAGGCTGTACCCAAGAGTCACGAGTGACACTGTTAAAAGGGAAATTCATATTAAATAAAATGCAAAGCAGCCCTTTGAGTGGAAACAATTCCTGGTGTGAAAGGAAAGTGGAGGCTGCGCCGTCGCTCAGCTGTCTCTGCACTCACAGCTCCTTTTGAATTCAGTGTTGGTACAAAAACACACTCCCACCTGGGACTCGCTTCCCCCACGTCTCTCCCTCACTGGGAGGCTCCCAAAACCCTGGAGAGCCTGCACAGGTAATGGGATGTGCATGGTTTTCATGGGATGTTCCTGGCTTTGCACTGAAAACCTCATTGCTCTGCCACCTAAATCCATCATGGACTCACGGAATGGTTTGAGTTGGAAAAGACTTTATAAATCATTTAGTTTCAACCCCCTGCCATGGGCAGGGACACCTTGCACTATTCCAGGTTGCTCCAAACCTCGTCCAACCTGGCCTTGGACACTTCCATGGATGGGACAGCCACAGCTCCTCAGGGCATGGGTGATGTTTTGTGGATGGGGCTTCATCCCAGCTGTAATTCCCAGCCCACCAAAAGGCAGGTATCCACATCCAAGCCTCCTCTCCAGGCTCCCACTGCAGCTCCTGGCCAAATCTTCAGGCAGCCAGCGGAGGCTGCAGTGGTTTTTCCCGGGAGCTGCCTCCCACGTGTGGGTGTAGGAGGAGCTGAACACAATCCCAGCCTGGCGGAGCCTCTACCCTATCCTTACTCGACCCCTCAATTCACACTCAGCTCCTGCTCTGGGAGGTCTCCTCAGCTGCTCCCTGTCCTGCCTGTGCCGTGGAGATGCCTCTTTTGGGACTGTAGCACTTGCTGGGATCACAGGAGGACAGAGCCATGGATGGCGTGCTGGTGCTGAGGGCAGCCGGGGGCTCTTCAGGCCTGATGGGATTTCCTCATGGAAAACAAACACTTTGGTGCAGGGCAGAGGCGGGGACAAACACCCGAGCACAGCAGCTCTTCCTGCAGCAAAAGCAGTGGGATCAGCAAAGGTGAGAGCGGGGCTGTGCTGGACTCCCACAGAGCTGCTCTGAGTGATGGCTCTCAAATTGCATTAGCGAGTGAGATTGTCCCCAGAGGCCTCAGAATGAGGAAATGCTGGAAGTGAAGGCACCACAGGGACCAAAATCCACCTGGCAGCTCGCTGACAGCTGCACTTGCTCTGGAACTGGCTCTGGGGCACAGGCTGGGAACTCCTGCAAACTCAGCTGGAGGCTGCTGAATCCAAACATAATCCAACACCTCATCCAGCACTGCTGGGAAAGGGGCTCAGCTTGGAGAAAAGGAGCTCAGGAGGGACCTTCTGCCTCTGCACAACTCCCTGACAGGAGGGGACAGCCAGGAGATGTCAGGCTCTGCTCCCAGGGAACAAGGACAGGAAAAGGAGAAACAGCCTCAAGTTGTGCCAGGGGAAGTTTTGGTTGGATATTAGGATATTGGGGAAAAAATTATTGATGAAAAGGGTAGCAAGGCACTGGCACAGCTGCCCAGGGCAGTGATGGAGTCCCCATCCCTGCAGGGATTAAAGAGCTGTGAGGATGTGGCCCTTGGGGACATGGGTCAGTGGTGGCCTTGGCAGTGCTGGGGGATGGTTGGGCTGGATGATTTTGTAGGACTTTTCCAACCTTACCAGTTCTCTGGCTCTGTGCTTTAATGAAGGAATCTATGTTTCCAAGCTGTGAGGAGCACTGTGGAGGTCTCCTCCAAGAGGCTGAGCATCCCAATTCTGCTCTCAGCAGCGAGAGCCCACGCTGGTTTTCCTCACCAGTTCCAGGTCCCACACACCCTCATGTCTTTATCTGCTTTGCTGGAGCTCTGGAACTGGGATTCAAAGTGGCTGCACAAGGTGACACCAAGAAGTTTTCTCTTCTGCCACCCTGGCCAGTAGTGCTGGTTCTCCTAGAAGCCTTTGAGAATTTCACCTCAGGAACTGGTGTTTATTAATTTATTTGAAAAAGCCTTGCTTCTTGAATGGCCAGAAATCTTCCTGCCCACACACAAAGAAATAGAGCTGCAGGCTGAAAGCTGCTGCTCCTGGGGCCTTCTCCCCAGCTTTGTGATTTTTCCTTTGAAAATAAAAAATACCTTTTTTTTTGTGGCCACAGAACCACACAATGGGACTGTTCCTGCATCAAATGAAGATTCATTTAATAATCACATTTGGAGTCTGCAAAGCAACTTCTTGGAACTATTGGTTGGAAGGGATGATAAAGAGTATTGCATTCCATCCCCTGCCATGGGCAGGGACACCTCCCACTATCCCAGGTTGATCCAAGCCCATCCAGCCTGGCCTTGGACACTTCCAGGGATCCAGGGGCAGCCACAGCTTCTCTGGGAAACCTGTGCCAGGGCCTCACAGAGGAGAAATGATTTTTAATATCTAATTTAAATAGTTTCATACAGAAGATCCAGCCTGACCCCCATGTCTCCATGTGCTTCTGTAACTGCTGTGATTCCCACACAGGGCCTGGAACACGCTGGATTTCTGTAGCAATCAGACTGGGCAGCTCCAAATGTCACAGGTGCTCACAAAGGGAACAACTGCACCTTGAAAGCATCTGAGTAACCATGAGAGTCATTCAGTTCAGAGAAGAGGCTGATATTTAAGCTACAGATGGAGAAAAATTATGTCAAGAGCATGGTTCAAACCACTGCAGTTTAAATAACCTCCTCCAGGCAGCTTTGGTAAACACAATGCCATAAAGGAGCCCTTGTGCTGCCCACGGAGAGCTCTGAAGGCAGCAAATGACAGTGCTGGGTCACAGGGACTCCTCTGCTCCTGCTCTGCTCCTCTCGTAAAGGGAAGCTGCTCAGAGGGAGCACAGCCTGGCTGCCACTCCTGATCCAGGAAAATGTTGCTGTAAAGGAAGGATTCCTCCCCTGGACCAACCTGGGAGAGTGGAAGGTGTCCCTGCCCGTGCAGGGGGTTGGACTGGATGAGCTTTAGGGTTCTTCCCACCCAGACCATCCTGTGATTCTGTGAATTGGGGCTCAGGTCTTACATAAAATGGTTAAACCTCCCCTCCTCTCAGCCCCTTCAATTGTCTTCTCCTGCAGACCAGAAGCTCTGCCAACAGAATCTCAGAATGGTTTGGGTTGAAAGGGACCTTAAAAACCATCCAGTTCCAACCCCTGCCATGGACAGGGACACCTTCCACTGTCCCAGGTTGCTCCAAGCCCTGTCCAGCCTGGCCTTGGACACTTCCAGGGATCCAGGGGCAGCCACAGCTTCTCTGTGCCAGGGCAGACCTGGATGCACTCCCTGGTCCCCATAAAGCCTCACCTCAGCCTCGTTAGCTCCAGCATATCATTATCATTTTAATTGCCCAAACTTGAGTGCTTGTAATACCTTTATTAGATTGCACTCATCCCCCAGTGCCAGACACAGCCTGATTTAACAGGTCCAGTGCTGCATTTATGAGCAAGCCTGAGCACAGCCTCTTTCATTACTGTCTGAAAGTAATTCCTCTTGATCCAAAACTTCCCGTGGCCTGGAGTGATACCCGGGAAAGGAAGGGAAGGGAAAACTGCCAGGCAGGTTAAAGCACCCAGCTGGGAAGCTTGGAGAGCTCCTGCCCTGTCCTGGAGCTCCCCACCTCCACCAGAAGCAGCCAGAGGGAATTTGGGAGACTCCCAGACACACAACTCTCAGCAGCAACTCTCACCTGCCCTGATCTTTGGGAACCAGATCCCAAGCTGAGGTGGACTGAGCTGCCTGATGGTGTTGAACAGCCTCCCTGGCTCTCCTGTGCCCCACATGTGCAGCAAATGTTTGGAGCTTCAGGGCAGGGGAACCTTCCTGGTGTGGAGACAGTGCCTGAAAGGATTGGAGGGAGTTTGAGGGGGAATTTTGACAGCCCATGCAGGGGAAAATGAGGTTTAAAGGCCAATATCTTGGTCAACTTGTCATTTTTTATTTGTAAAACAGAAGAGGGAAAAGATTCTCCACACTGGATCCTCCACTTCTAATTAAGGTCAGCTCTGATTTCTGTTTTCCGTGAGCAGGGACAGGACCCAGGAATGGCTGAAGCTGTGTCAGGGGAGGGTTAGGCTGGATATTGGGAAAAGGTTCTTCCCCAGAGGGGGTTTGGGCACTGAACAGGCTCCCCAAGGAGCTTGGAGCAACCTGGGACACTGGAAGATGTCCCTGCCCATGGCAGGAGTTGGAATGAGAGGAGCTTTAAGGTCTCTCCCCACCCATCCAAACCATTCTGGAATCCTGAAACAGCATCCCAGTTTTTCAAGGCACTACAACCTCAGCATCTTCAGTATCTGAAGCAAACACCACAGGCAGTGTCTATTTCAGACCATATTATTCAGTTCCAATACTTTTCAACGCCCGTTTTCTTCCTTTTTAATTGCAACTCCACCTTTGGGATTAGTGATTTTATTTTATGATGGGATGTTAAGAGTAGGCATATTTTTTTTTCTTTTCTAATCCAAGCCAGTATTCAGAAGGAATAGTTTAAATTATTAAATACACACAAGCACAGGAAACACAGGAAACTCTCAGCCATTATCCTATGAAGACAATGCCAATGCAAACACTGTAATAAAATATTCTTCACTGAAATCAACACTAATTTTCCCAAGCAATCAAATCCATCCCTGTGATCCCTCCTCCCAGGGAAAACAGCCAGCACAGCTAAATTCAGATCTCTGTGGCTCCATGCTTAGATTTGGCTCAGACACGCTGCAAATCAATGACTCCAGAAAGGTTTTCTAAGGAAAAAAATTCCCGGTGGGCAAAGTTTGCTCCAGCCCACGGCAGCTCTCCTGACACAGCAGCAAAGAGCCCGGGGCTGCATCGATCTGGGAATCCAGGAAGGCTGAAGCTTCCAGTTATGAACTTGTTGAGGTCACCACTGGTGGGACATGGCTCCTGTGTCCAAGGGGACAGTCCCCAAGGACAGCTCAGCCATGAGGACACCCCCAGAGGATGATGCTGCACCAGCAGCCCTGACACAGCCCCGAGTCTCTCACAAGCTCCTTCCTCATCCAACCACAGTGGAGAGAAGGATGGTATGGAGAAAGGGATGGAGCAGGTCTGGTCAGCACCTGCCAGCTCAAGAGGGGGAGGAGAGGACATGTGACAGGGAGTATTTTGGGTTGGAAAAGGCTTTTAAAGGCCTTCCAACCCCCTGCAGTGAGTGCTGACATCTTCAACCAGATGAGGCTGCTCAGAGACCCACCCAACCTGATCCTGAATGTTTTTAGGGATGGGGGAACCAGAACTTCCTTCCCCAGCTGCAGGAAGTCTGTGGATTGCCCATGCCCAGGGCTGTACTTGTGTTTCACATGACACCCAGAAAACTCCATTTTCTTGTCTCCAGAAAGTGTTGGTGCCTCTCTTTGATGTCCCTGAACTCTTAGTAAGAGGATGAATAAATGTTCCACTGAGGTATTGTAAGGTGGGTGCAAACCCTCTATGATTTCTTTAAGGATCTTGCAGCACCTTGGCCTCAAGATCATGGCAAAATAACACAATCATGGAAGATCAACCATTTCCCAGCACTGCCAAGGCCATCACTGAACCATGTCCCCAAGTGCCACATCCATGTGGCTTTTAAATTCCTCCAGAGATGGGGACTCCACCCCTGCCCTGGGCAGCTGTGCCAGGGCTCAGCAGCCCTTTTGGTGAAGAAATTATTTCTAATATCTGACCCTAATCTCTCCTGGGTATCTTGAGGCTCTTTCCTCTCATCCTGTCCCTTTTTCCTGGGAGCAGAACTTGACCCTCCTGGCTGTCCCCTCCTGTCAGAAGTTGTACAAAGCCAGAAGGTCCCTCCTGAACCTCCTTTTCTCCAGGCTGAGCCCCTTTCCCAGCTCCCTCAGCCTCTCCTGGTGCTCCAGCCCCTTCCCCAGCTCTGTTCCCTTCCCTGGACACGCTCCAGCCCCTCAATGTTTTGTCTTGTCAGGAGGGTCCCAGAACTGTCCCCAGCACTGGAGGTGTCCCAGCAGTGCCAGCACAGGAGACAAGGCACTTCCCTGGTCCTGGTGGACAACATTTCCTGAAAAAGCCCATGGGCCATTGGCCTTTTTGGCCACCTAGACACACCTGGCTCTTGTTTAGCTGCCTGTTGTCCATGGCATGGAAGTTCCAGCCCCACCAGCCCAGAGTTGGAGCCCCAGTCCAGCTTTCAAAACACCCCCAGCCCTGTCCCAGTCTGTCCCCCCAGTCCCAGTGATGGTGACAGTCCTGTGGCAGCCAAAGCTGTGTCATCAGGCTCAGAAACAGCCCAGCACCAAACTGACAGAGGCTGAATCATTTCTCCTTCCATACCCATGGCCCAGGATCAATTAACCTCTTCCATGGCTCCTTCTGTGAATCACTTAAGAGGGGTAACAGTGAAACCACTTCATAGGAAGCAGTTTTAAAAATGCCCTGCTCTGCATAAGATGAGTTTGCCACAGAGAAGGGGGGAAAAACATTCAAGCATGTTCAGCATCTTATAGATTAATCCTAGGCCTAGAGCCAGGATAATTACTGCCAGAAGGACTAAAAGTAACATAAATATAGGTTAACACACAAAGGGTCCCGTTTGCAAGGTTTTACACATCACCAGCTCACAGGCAGATTTGTAAATTTAATTATAGAAAGATTTATAAAAGCAGGTAATACCCAAAGGGTCGTAAAAATAATTTTACTACAGTGAAGAGAACAAAACAAAAATTAAAAAAATAAAAGAAACTATAAACATTTTAAATTAAGTAGGGCATCTGATGGATCTCCTGAAGCCCTTCCACAGGATTCAGCCCAGACTGCCAGAGCAGCATCCGCCACAGCCTTCCAGAAATGCCATTTCCAGAGGAGAGCAGATAAGTCACTCTGACAGCCTTGCGACCTTCCAGAGCTGATGTGTTTAAAAAAATCATCTTTTTTTTTGTAGAAGGTGCTCCTGGTATGGTCAAAGCCTTGTTAGGATAGGGGAGGACAATTCCAAAACACCTTTGCTGCAGGGGTGCTGTGAAATCCCTGGAATTGCTGGCTCCTGTCAGGATAAATTGTGTTTCTCTGCCAAGGACAGCTTTGGGGGAGGAGGATGGTTCTCTGTCCATGGCAGGGGGTTGGAATGAGATGATTTTAAGGTCCCTTCCAACCCAAACCATTCTGTGGCTCCATGATTAAATATCACTGGGATGGATTTAGGTTCTGATGAGCTGTTGCCAGTGTAGGAAAAAGCATGAGCAGGGGCTATCCAAGCAACTCAGCATGGAAAACCAGGGATACTCTCTGCCAACCATGCTACAAGAGTGTTAAAAACTCTCTCCTATGAATGCTGCATTCTTGAAGAAAAATGAAATACTGTTACAAATTGTGTATGAAAGGAAGGCACAGGGCAGGAACAGGGAGGAGAACTCCATTCTCCTGGGATCTCCTGGGCTTCCCACTAAGATACAGCCACCCTTAGAAACTTGGAATTGTAACTCTTACAAATAAACCCCATTTTTTTGTGTATAAACCACATTTCTGACCTATCCAGTGCTTTCTGCTCCAGGAGACGCTTCCTGAAAGATCCCTGGGAGTGATGCAGGTGCTAAACTGAGCTTTTGTCAGCCCAACAAAACATGCTGTCAACTTTTAAATGTCTTTTGGGGACTTCAGTCAGATCCTGACTGGAATGCTCTGCTGCTCTGCTACCCCCATGCCCGGTGTGTGTGTGAGGAGAAAATCTTCAGGATGCTGAATGCCTGTAAAAAAGGCATTTCAAAAGATCACAGACAAGGATTTTTCCAGCCTGAAAATACACATTTATTAGGAAGAAAACTTATGGGGTTACAAATATCATAAATAAAATGTAGTGTGATAAAAAACCCTTCAGGACTGAGCAGTAAATCTCTGGACAATGAGGACAGGACCCTCCACTTTGCCATGATCAGCATCAGTTCTGCACAGGTGGCTCTTGGAATCTCATTTCACACCAGTTGTTTCCATGCACAAAGATCCAGGCTGGACATTCCAAACCCTTTTTGTATGTAAATCTGCTCCTACAGCTTGAAAACCTCCACACAGGACACCAGAGCTGTTTGCAGGAGCGTGGTTTAAACATACATCAATGTATATTAATGTATGGAGTGAGCACCCAAAACAGCACAGGGAGGAGAATGATCCATCTGCCTTGGGAAGGCCATTCCCAGCAAGCAGCAGCAGCGTTATGGGATGGCACAGGATGGAATGGGATGCACTAATGGGAATGCAAATTGAATCTCAGTATCAAGAAAGTGCCACTAAATCAGAGGCTGCAGCAGAGGGAGCCAGGAGGAGCCCGGTCCCCCCGGGCCGTGTAAAACTGGATTAGGTGTGAACTTCAAACCCAGTGTGATGTGGAATAATCCTATGCTGGCAGAAAAGGATCAAAGCTAATTTCTCTAACTTGCTTAATCTTCTGCGGAGATGTCTGAACTCGGGAGACACAGCAGGCTGGGAGTTAAAGCCCTGCTCTGTCAGAGGTTCAGCAGGGGCTGAGGGAGAACAGAGCACGTTAAAAATCCTGGGGAGTGGAGTTGCTCCTGATGAGCTTTTAGAAAATCAGGGAATCACAGGATGGACTGGGTTGGAAGGGACCTTAAAAATCATCTCATTCATCCCTGGAAATGTCCAAGGCCAGGCTGGACAGGGCTTGGAGCAGCCTGGGATAGTGGAAGGTGTTCCTGCCCATGGCAGAGGGGTGGAATAAGATGGGATTTAAGGTTCCCTCCAACCCAAACCACTCTGGGATTTCATGATACTCTGTTTCTATACCTGCATCAGCTCTGCTGATGTAAAACTCCAGAAACTTAAAGTAACCCAACCAAACAACAGCCCAAAAATAAAAATAAAAAAATAAAAAAAAATAAAAAAAAAAGAAGAAGAAAAATCCACTCCTTCCCACAGTAAATGAAACAGACTGATCCAAGCACTGGAACATCTCACCACCCATAAAAACCTTTCATACCTAAAAAACAAAAAAAAAGAGAAAAGAATAAAATTAAATAAATAGTAATGCTCAAATCTTAACTTTTAAACCATCATTGATCAATTAAAGCTTAAATGGTGAAATAAAAAGAGGATGTTCAGGGATCCCTGATGGGGTGGCAGAGCTCATCCCACCAAAGGTTCAGTGTCTGAGGTGCAGACCCAGTCAAAGCTGGAGCCAAAAGGTCAGGATTTCTAGGAGAGGACACATGGCAGTGTCAGTGACTGAGAGGGAGCCAAGACCAGCAGCTCTGATTGGGCACCTCACTTGGAATCACTGAATCTTTAAGGCTGGAAAAATCTTTCAGGTCATCGAGTTCCCCCAGCACTGCCAGGACCACCACTGACCCATGTCCCCAAGTGCCACATCCACATGGCTTTGAAATCCCTCCAGGGATGGTGATTCCACCATGGGCAGCCTGTTCCAGTGCCTGAGCACCCTTTCAGTGAAGGAACAGAGAAATGAAATCAGCCGAAATAAAAAATTCCAGCAGTGCAAATTAACCATTCCAAAGCCTTTAAGAAAATAATTGTACAGGTGGGTGCCAATTGGTTGGTAACTACACCTTAAACTGGGGCAGGAATTGGTATTTCTGATTTGGGAAGAGATTCTTCCACACTCAGTGCTCCCTTTGTGCTGCTAAAAAGATGTCGGGAACTGATAAACTCAGAGCTCCAGGAGAAATAGTCTACTTTGAGGTGTAAATCAGCCCTTACACTGCAATCTACAAATGATTCTGCTGGATAAAAAGCACAAAAAATTAAGTACAGAGAGGCTCAATCACCTCAAATAACGATTAGCCATAAGTGGATACATTATACCACAGACATGTCTCTGCTCTGTTAAATATTAATTTAAATGGACACATTTTAAAAGACATATAATAGGGATAAGCACTTTTTGTTAAAGGAGAGCAACTCCTGTTAGTGAGTAAGAAAGGAACAGCTCAGAGGAGAGCAGAAGGATTTCAAGCAAGAACAGTCCAAAGATAAGAAAAATATAGGTACAGCAACCCGATACAATTATATGCATGGAAACGTGCATTCAGTGCAGCTTTTCTAAATAATTCCTTAAAATCTTGAATTGCAAGCTAAATAAGATAATGTACTGCTAATCTCCAGATCTGTGAGATCATTCAGCTTTACAAGATGACTCCAGTATGGAGTAACACTGAGCTAAAACACACATGGAGCTGAAACCAGCCCAGCTTTGGCTGCAAGTCGAGGCAACGTCAGCAGCTGCCACTGCAAAATGTGCAGAGAGCTCTCTCCAAGCTTCATGCACACCCCCTAAATAAATCCTGTGCCAAAACACAGCAAATACTCTCTGTCAGAGACCAAGCTGTAAGGCTGTTTGGCTTTTTTTTTTTTTTTTTTTTTGCTTCCTTAAGTTCCAGCTTGAGGAGTGCTTGGGAATGCTCTGACACAGGGAGGGAAATATCAGCCTCAGCATGTGCCCACCTTGTTTCCTCCACTGGTGGTATTATGATATTATTATATTATTATATATAAATTTTCTGGTGATAATTTACTGAGAAACTTGGTACATCTGCCAATTACCTGTCAACACAAAACTTTATTTCATTCTTAGTTATGTAATCACAGAATCACAAAATTATAGAATCAGGGAATGGTTTGGGTTGGAATGGACATTAAAGCCCATCCAGTTCCACCCCTCTGCCATGGGCAGGGACACTTTCCACTACCCCAGGCTGCTCCAAGCCCCGTCCAACCTGGACTTGGACACTTGGATTTCTCATGCAATTTTTGGCTTTGTACAATGCTGCCTAAACTCCCCTCTGCTCCCAAAGCACTTTTGGGGAGAATTATGGGATACCCAGGACTATTTGCAAGAGGAAACCCCATGGAAAAGGAAAGAGAAGCTTTGCAAAGTAGCAGAAGTTGTGTCTGAAGACAAGAACAGAAGAGTGACAGCACAACAGAAGCCTTTCTTGGTCTCATTACCATTTTGTTGGAAGTTTTCCAGAGCGCTGGTCTCCTACAGCTCCTTCTATGATGGAACCAGGTGATGTCAAAATAACCCCAATTCTGCCTTAGTGCTTCGTTCTCTTTGGTTTAAGCTAAAAACAAAGACACACATGGATGATTATGGAATGGAAAACACAAGAAAATGAAAGTAATTTTTTTTGCAGGATTCTGAATTGTCATGAACGGTGAAAACAAATAAATAAATATAAACAAAGAACAAAAATGCTTTATCTTAAATGACTGGTATAATGCACATACATTAAAATATATATACATTGGAATAAAGGGATGAAAATAACAGGCAAGAAACCACATTGTGTTTGCAAGAGATGATAGAAATGAACAGAAATTTGTTTACAGGAACTGAAAACACGCTGCTACGGGTGTAATCCTGACTTCTTCCACCACTTACCCAGCTGCAATTACCATCACCTCAGCCACAAACAGCACATCTGGGGAGGGAGGGGGATTATTAGGGGCTCCTTTGTCATCCCGAATTACCTGCCCTGTGTGTGTACACAAGCACAGGCTTAAACATTCAAAGGAATTTGCCGCCAAGAAAAGTCATCTTTATTGTCATTGTCCCCAATTTCACGGCCAGACCAGCGACACAGCCCTGCTGTGTGTCAGCACAGCCCCCAGTTTGAGGAATTCACACTGACACGACAAGAACTAATCCTATTATTTCCTTAACGGCATCTGAATAGGCATTTTCCAAGTCCTGCTTCTTATTGTAAGTTTAACCCATGTGTTAATTCTCTTACTGAGATCTCAAGCTGCTTTCTCTAGAATCAGGGATTTAAGGAAATCAAATCCCTTCTATTCAATTTGCTACTTAAGAGACAAACCTTTCAAAATTAAACTTGCAGGCTGTTTGCCTGAAAAACATCACTTCTCTTTCCAAGGAAAATATCTCTAAAACCCATTTTAAGCACAGAGAGAAGAAGTTTTTAGCACATCTCAAGTTTAAACCTGACAGCAGCAGCCTTGAAATAAGAACCAGGAGGGCAGAAATTCATCAGGGGAAAGATTTTCAGTTTATTTTAATACCAATTTGATGAACGAGCAACCAAGCAGTGCTTTATTTGAGTAAATTATTTCTTGTTGTTGTGATTCTCCTCCAGTAAACCACAGTCACAGAATGGTTTGGGTTGGAAGGGATCTTAAAGGTCATTTTGTTCCAACTCCTTGCCATGGTCAGGGACACATTCCATAATCCCAGGTTGTTCCAAATCTCATCCAACCTGGCCTTGGACACTTCCAGGGATCCAGGACAGCCACAGCTTCTCTGGGCAATATTCAAAGGCAATCAGGTGGGGAAAGACTTGGGCAAAACCCAACTCCTTGCAGACACTTCCTGTGGTTGAAAAAAATTTTGAGCACATCATGCTCAGGGGAGTTTTCCTTTCTGTAATCAAATATTAAGCTATGAAGCCCCATGAAAAAAACACCTCACTCTACACACAAACACAGACACTTTGTGTGCTTTCCAGCAAAGCCACAAGAACAGATTTGCTGTGGGTCTGCAGGAACTTATAGGTAGCATATTAAATATTGATTGAAAATAAATCCAAATAATTAGGCTTAAATTTTAATACCCGTGTACGTTTCTCTATAATTCATCACGAACGGCATTTTCTGAGGTTCCATGAGAGGCTCTGGGTTTAATTTTAATTATGTATTTATTACATAATTCACCAAATTCAGTAATGTGCAGTGAGTCTCCCAGCCATTGAAGTGAGTAACGAGATTTATCAGCCCAGTTTGTCACACAACAAACAGGATTCAGAGCCTTATAAAGGCGGGTGATGAAAGATACATAGAGGGAGGGAAGAACCAGCAGCAGCTTTATTTCCATGTAATAATGCTAATAATATGCAAATAATTCCCCATCTTAATGAATACTTCAGATGAATGCCACGTTCCAAGCGGGGATGGCACAGGGAGAGAGGGAACTCAGCTGCTGGGAGTGTTCAAAGCTCTTTGGAAACCACAAAGTTACAGCTGTGGGTACCACTGAGCTTCCCTTCTCCCCCCAGAGGGAGCCTGGACACTGGAACAACTCCCCATGGCCCCGAGGCTGCCAGAACTCCAGGAGAGTTTGGACAACACTCTCAGGGATGCACAGAGCGGGATTGTTGGGGTGTCTGTGCAGGGCCAGGAGTTGGATCAATGATCCTGATGGATCCCTCTGAACTCAGGATATTCTGTGATTCCACGATCCTCACATACCAGGAGTGACACTGTCACGTGGCAGAAGATACCTAAGCTCCTCAAGCTCCTTACATCCTGTTTTTAGACAGTGATAGTCACATCAAAAATGTGGATAATTTTCAAAATAGGCAGGGATGCACACACACCCCTGTAGGGATCTCCATCCAGAGGCTGGAGCACAAACATTTTATATGCTCAAATTTTCAGAGGTCTGTGACTTGCTCTCCCAAATACTTCTGATGACTCTTCAAAGCTGGATTTGGAAGTTTTTTCTGAATCCCTGCAACTGTTGGAGGAGTGAGTCTTGCTGTCCTTTACAAACGTTTCAATGGATTTTTTTAACCATTTCCAAAGCTTCTGCAAACTTCCCCCCTTTCAGCTGGAATCATCTCCCCTGGGACACTGGGCATGTGCTCAGAAGCCAGTGGTATCAGGTATTTGCCAGGTTCTTCTTTTCCCTTATTATTTTAGCCTCAAACATCTTCAGGGAACTCAAATATTTAAGACTTACAACCTCCTCACAAAGCCAAGCCAGCATCCCTTCCCACGTTCTCACTTGAAACCCACATTTTTTCACTCCTCCTTAGACATCCCTTTCATTCAGCTTCCCATATCCACACATCCTCTGAGATTTCCAGTCTATCTCCTCTCTCAACCAAGTGTTAAGAAAAACAGGAACCTTTGGGGGGGTCTCCTCCATCTGCAAGAAGATCCCCCTAAGCCTCCTCTTCTTCAGGCTGAGCCCCCCAGCTCCTTCAGCTGCTCCTCATAGGACTTCCTCTCTAAACCCTGAGTTCCTGTGGAACAAAAAGGTCCAAAATCCCCCAAAAGTTCACCCTGATGATGAATGGGGGTGGTGGATCCTCCTCTATGCTCATCCTTGGGGAAAAAAGAAAGTGTAAACCTCTCCCTTCTCAGGCACCAAAGAATCTGCACAGAAGAGAGAGCCCTTTAAATGGCACACAAACCTTCCACCAATTCTCTGAGATTCCCCCCAGGTCCCAGAGCAGCTGAGTGTGAGACAGAAACCCCAGGACACCAGGCTTTGTTAGGTCTGGCACTCACAGCACTGCTCCTGGGATATCCCAACTGGAAGACAACAAAACGTCCCCCTATGGAATCTGCAGCTCCAGGGCTATCATAGGGCTTGACTGTGGAATCACAGGCCCTTGAAATATTTTGCTTATTTTGACCTCAGACACTGAGGGAAACCTGCTGCTTTCACTGTCAGGTGGGACCAGCAGAGAAATAATTTTTTCAACGTCTGATCCAGCACCAGCAGAGCTCGTTGCTCACCAAGTGCAGAGACACTCTCTGAACTGAAAAATGAACTCAATCCTCACCTCTGCTTAAAGGATGCCCTCAGACACCAGGTGACAGTGGGCTGTGACCAGGGATTTACTGCAAAATATCAAAGCTGCTGCAGGAACGAGGAAACCCTGAGCCAGAAAAGACAGAGATTGTGCTGCACCCACTGAAATGCAGCGTTCCAAAAAAAAAAAAAAAGTTTTCCATTTGGCACCAGGAACACAGAATGGCCTGGGATGGAGGGGAACTTAGATATCATCTCCAAACCCCTGCCCAGGGAAGGGAAACCACTCAACAGACATTACTGCTCCAAGCCCTGTCCAACCTGGCCTTGGACACTTCCAGAGATCCAGGGGCAGCCACAGCTTCTCTGGGCACCCTGTGCCAGGGCCTCCCCACCCTCACAGAGAACAATTCCTTCCCAATATCCCATCCATCCCTGCCCTCTGGCAGTGGGAAGCCATTCCCTGTGTCCTGTTCCCACCACCCCTTGTCCCAAATCCCTCTCCAGCTCTCCTGGAGCCCCTTTAGGCCCTGGAAGAAGCTCTTAGGTCTCCCTGGAGCCTTTTCTTCTCTAGGCTGGACATTCCCAGCTCTCCCAGACTGGCTCCAGAGCAGAGACTGCTCAGGGAAGACACCATCTGAGACCAAAACTGGACAAATTCCACTTCACTGCTCCTTTTCCATGTATTTCATGGGGAACAGAAGTGTGAAGAAGAGGAAATCCTCTTCCACCCCTGAAACATTCGGCTCTAATAAAAAACACAGCACTGCCAAGTAGGGCACAGTGAAATTGTTCAGATTCCAAGTAATATCCCAAATTTGCAATAACCCACAAAGCCCTTAATTCTTCCCCAAATAATTTCTGAGTAGATCCAAGCACACAAAGGAAAACAAGCAGGGAAGGAATGAGAGAGTTTTACATGGGCTGATAATGGATGGCACAAAGGGGGAGAAGGAGGAGAGATTTAGATGGGACATTAGGAGGAAATTCTCCCCTGTGAGGGTGGGGAGGCCCTGGCACAGGTTGCCCAGAGAAGCTGTGGCTGCCCCTGGATCCCTGGAAGTGTCCAACGCCAGGTTGGACAGGGCTTGGAGCACCCTGCGATAGTGGAAGTTGTCCCTGCCCATGGCAGGGGATGGAAGTCCTGAAGCAGAACTGTTTCAACCTGTTCATTGATTATAGAATCTAAATAAAATAAAGGAAGATGGACAAATAAGCAACCAGAGCAGCACATCTGAGCTCCCAGGTGGGGAAACATCACTTAATAAGGGAATTTTGTGGGCAGCAGCACCAGAGCTGGAAACCTTTATTCCGGCCTCTACAATCAGCACTTGCAGCACTTTGTTGACACAACAGAACATGGCTCAATTTCAAGCACCGTTGAGGTTGAGTAATTTCAAACATCTTTTAATGTTTGTAGAGAGTCCAGAGGGAAGTTGGTCGAAAAGATCTCCAAGGCAGCCACGTGGAAATAAGATACAAACCCCTTCAAATCACTGCAGTGTCAGGCAGGAGGCAGGAATGGAGACAGAGGAGGGAAAAGGGGAAAGGTGAGGATCCACACTACCAGCTAAACTGCTTAAAGCATTTGTTTATGTCCAGTGCCTCCATTACAAGTTCACAGTGTGCCTTGGGGAGCAGTAACAGACCAATTCCATGAACACAGATTGGTGCTTCAGAAGTAAAATTTTAAGAGTAATCCGTACTGCTATTTCTTCTTATGGCATGAACACTCCTTTCAGAGGGAGGTCATCATTCTGTTCTCTTATAGGCATCAAAATTGTGCATGAAAAATCAGATAAGACATTAATACAGCTGGATTTAACTTGAGTATTATACACTAGGGCATTGGTGCTTTTAATGAAAATCTGGGAAAGACTGCTGATAAACCTGAGTTGGGAACAATGACAGTGAAAATAGGCTAACACTCATCTACAGAGCTTCCCCTAAACTCGTGAGGTCAAGGGAGAGCCCTTTGAAAGACTAAATTAAATTTACAAAGGACAAAATTAGCTACTCACTGTTGGTATTAGAGCATTTTTCAGAGCAGGATCCAGCAGCAGTATCCCAGCAAGGAATTTCAGGATAACAAACAGTAAACATAAACCAGCACTTAGGGTTTGCCCCAGTTTTTTTGGTCACTCATATTATGATGATTCAGAATAAGGAAATCTGTCCTGAGAACACTGAGAGAAACCCAGCTCTTCAGGATGCCCTATTAGAACAGGAATGCTCTGCAAATGTGTCCCTGGAACGAGCCAGCAGTGGAGGATGTCAGGGAAAACAGGAACACACCTCCAGCAACAGGACAACACTCTGAGGCTGGAGGATCCATGGCTAAGAACTGCTCGAGTCCTGCTGGCAGCTCTGGTTTCCTCCTGACCTTGTAACTCTGGATTATCCACTGCTCCAGAGGCTGGAGTTTAAATCTGGCAGCAGGGAAAAAACACCAGGGCCACAAATGGCCCAGAAACCCTGAGCCAAGGTGTAGAGATGATGGGTGCAGAGTGCTCCATCTTCCTCTGGCTGAGCACAAAGTCTCTGCTTCTGCTTCCAGAAGCTTTCTGGGAGTGCTCACCACTCTTGGAAGTTAAACCAGATGTGAATGTTAATGAAGTGGTGCCCACAGCACTCCTGTCACATCTGGGGTCACAGAATGGTTTGGATAGGAAGGGGCCTTAAAGACCATCCAGTTCCAAACCTCTGCCATGGGCAGGGACACCTCCCACTATCCCAGGCTGATCCAAGCCCCATCCAGCCTGACCTTGGACACTTCCAAGGATCCAGGGGCAGCCACAGCTTCTCTGGGCAACCTGTGCCAGGGCCTCACCACCCTCACAGGACGAATTCCTTCCTAAAATCTCTAATCTAAACCTACTCTCTTTCAGTTTAAGCCATTCCCCCTTGTCCTGTCCCTCCATCCCTTGTCCCAAGTCCCTCTCCAGCACTCTTGAAGCTCATTTAGGCACTGGAAGGGGCTGTGAGGTCTCCTTGCATTCTTCTCTTTCCAGGCTGAACACTCTCAGTGCTCCCAGCCTGTCTTCATGGAATATTTTATATTTTTTTTATTGGAAAAGCAAACAGCAGCAGGACTGCCAGATTTTCTGTGGAGCCAGCAATGGGGACAATTGTGCAGCCTCACCCTGAGCCATGGGACAGCTGCTGTGCAGGTCTGCCTGCTTCCAACAGATCCTGCTGCATCTGCCACTCCTGAGCACCTCTGGCAGCACCACTTTTAGAGGAAAGCCAAATTAAATCCTTCCTGTCCATTTGCTTTCTTCAGGACATGATTCAACCCCTTGCACAGATCCACAGAGCTGTCCCAAACTGCATCAGGATGGTTTAAATTATTCTCTAATTTTTATGATTATTCCATGGGTGAAGAATGAAAAAAAACTTTCTCCCACATTACCTCAGAGAGGAGACAAAGGCTGAGAGGCACCAGCAGCTGCTGAAATTGCTCCTTCTAAGCCTGTCCTGACACCTAAAAACCTGAAACCTTTTCCTGAAAGAAGATTTTTGTCAGTGCAGCACAAGCTACTGCACCAAGCCCCAATTAATTTGCCATTTGCTCCTACCCAGCAGAGTTAAGGAGTAAATCAGCACCTCTGTGGCTCTGTCACAGATGCCACAGGATTTTCCAGACAGACAGACAGACTGTAAGTGCTGCCCTGCTGGGACACTGCACGCCACTGCACCAGCACATTAAGAGGATCATGATCCTAGCATTAGCTGTGGGAACACTCCCAATAAATAGCTGTTTTTCCAGCCTGATTGCTCCAGCTTCCATCACTTCACATTTTGATGCAGATTCTTCCTGTGAGCAGACTCATCACTGCCCAGCTAACTCTGTCCATCCGGCCCAGACACCACATTTGTTCACACAAGGCTGTGGCATATGGATTTTTCCTTCAAAAATAAGGAGTGTCAGCATTTTCCTATCATTCTTCTGGAGCAAAAGTGATCTTAACTACCCCCTCTTAAAAGCTAGAGCACTTTTCACAAGAACTCCACTTTGTCAGGCCATGGTGAGGTCACAGATCAGGCTGGCAGGTGGAAAAGAAGGTTTAAATGTGTTTTCAGGGTCACCAGAGGAGGATCCCTCAGCTATTTGGGTTTTTCAGCAGCTCTCTACTGCCTGAATGCAAAGCAGTCTCAGCTGAATTTCACTAATTCCTTCAAAGGCTCTCTTACACTCATCTGCACAGATTATGCAGTAAATACGCTTTAAGGAAGCACTCCCTAACCCCAACAAGGCTATTCAAAAAATAAGGCTTAACCAGTTGACCTCTGATTATCTTCAGCAGTTCACCCATCTGTCTCCAATACACAAATTCCAGCCTCAAAGCACCACTTCCTTTAGGTGTCTGAACTGGATTCTAATAATTACAATGCTCTTCAATGAAACGGTGACATGAAAGTGCCCAAACTGTCCCCAAAAAATCTCAGTGAGGGCTGTGAACACTTAAAACCCTCTTGGAAGTCACCATATCCCAGGCACAGGACACTGAAGCAGCATTTCTGCTCTCAAGGGACACATCAGGACCACCCCATCAGGACCTGTCCCTCGTCTCACACTCGGACAAGATCAGCCCAAACAAAGTGAACCCAAGTCCTTAAATGTTAATTAACTCCCACAGTGACTTTGGGAAGAAACCTTCCCAGTAGATTTGCCTTTTGTAGTGACACTGTTTACAAAATCTGGGAGCTGTGAAGAAAACTGGGATTGCTCAACAGCAGCTTTCATGAAGTGCAGCAGGCTGCAAAGCAAGTGACATTTGAAGCTAAAAATTAGTGAATTATTTGCCTAGAGGTGGAGCAGCTCCAAGGTGGTGGCATCATGCTCCAGTTCCTTTATGGCCTTCTTCTCCCTGGACACCTCTGTTGCCATTCCATAGGAGCTGCAGACACATGGCACCAATCAGGAAACTAAAGGGTTATCCCAAACCTCCTGGGGTATCACAAACTTCAATTTTCCCCTTCTGCCTCAGGTTATTTTGAAGTCTCAGCCACCTTTAACTGCAGCCAGGAGCTCACTCTGCCACCAATCATGGCATGACAGAATGGCTTAGGTTGGAAGAGACCTTAAAGATCACCCAGTGCCACCCCCTGCCATGGGCAGGGACACCTTCCTCTATCCCAGATTGCTCCAAGCCCCATCCAACCTGGCCTTGGACACTTCCAGGGATCCAGGGCAGCCACAGCTTCTCTGGGGAATCCATGCCAGGCTCTCCAGCTGCTGCCACCCTCCTGATGTCTGTGGACTAAAAGAGCAATTTCAGCCACTCCAACCCTCTAAAAGTGGTGTTTGACCCTTTAAAGCCTGGAATCCAGCCTCTTTAACATCCAATATGGACACTGCAGGCAGATTTAGAATTTGAAGGGTTTCCACTGAGTGCATTTTACAAGTTAGGTCTCTTCAGGTCAAAATCTTTCTCACAGTGCATTTGAAATAACACAGAGAAATCCTGATCCTGGCAGGGTTTGGAGATTGTTTTGATTAAAAAAGAGGAAAAAAAAAGCACAAATACATCCTAAAGAAAGGGGAAGATGGAAGAGGAACTTTCAAATGGATGCAGCTTTGCTAGAGACAGGAAGAAAATCACAGGAAATGAGGGAGCAGCAGTCTGGGAAACAAAAGACCTGAAAGAGGCTGATTATGGCCTGGATTAACAATCTCCACTCAGGGCTGGGGCAACAGGAGCAGCAGTGGGCAAAGCCACCCCTGGGAAGAGGTGAAGGAAGGCAGGAGCTGCTTTCCAGGGACTCTTCACACCCCCATTAAACAGGAGGGAAGAGCCCAGGGCACTTCCCATGGAAATGAATCTTGGCTAAGGAGTGAGACAGAGCTGTGAGAGAGGACAAAGCACCCACACCCAATTCTCCTGCCTTAATGAGCCTCTGAATAGATCAATATTTTATCACCTTTCACCCTGAATATTTGGAGGGTCTTTCATTTCAGGAGAAAAGCAGGATGCAAACCCACAGCAACGCATGGTGGGGCACCCAGCTGGTTCAAAAAGATACAGTGGACCCAGTCTTGCACCTCCAAATTCCAATGGTGCAGCCAGACTGCGGATACAGCAAAGCTCATGAGATGTCACCTCTCAGCCTGAGGCCACCAGAAGTGTAAGAGTGGATGGATGGAAGGCACTGGATGCACTTGTAACCTGGGTTTATGCAACAAAATTCTCTGCTCGTACTCATAATGTGTCCTCCTGTAAAAAACACTGTGCAGAGTGTAGGGTTAGATGGGATATTAGGAAAAAATATTTCCTTGTGAGGGTGGGGAGGCCCTGGCCCAGGGTGCCCAGAGAAGGTGTGGCTGCCCCTGGATCCCTGGAAGGGGGCAAGGCCAGGTTGGACAGGGCTTGGAGCAACCTGGGATGGCAGAAAGTTCCCTGGCCATGGCAGGGGTTGGAATGAGATGAGTTTTAAGGTCCCTTCCAACCCAAACCATTCTGTGATTCTGTGATATAACAGAGCAAATTCTCTCCCTTCATCTCAAATTAAATCTAAGCATGAAGCAAAAGCAGCTGCATTTGTGTAGTGATACATAAAAGTGTCTGCAAAGCATTTTAGGATCCTTCAGGAAAAATGCTAAATATCTGTTCTATAATTCAATGAATGTTAATATATTCATCACAGATTTCGACTCTTCAATTGCACGGGAGAAAAACAAGAAAATTGGTGCTTGTTGCAATGTTACGATGCCAAGGGATGGAAACGGTCCAGGGTCTGGGAATATTCAAGTTCTGTGTGGGATGCAGGGAAATCCCCCATGAGAACATAAGCAGAGCCTGTGTGCTGTGGAGTGAGGTCACACTCAGGCATGCTGGCTTTGACCTCCAAAGCCACAAACCAGACGTCGTTTTACCTTTTTGTGGCTGCCAAAATCAAACCCAAACCTGCCTCTGTCCTCACACGGAGGGCCCAGGTCCTGCTTGCCAGGCAGAGCCGGGTGAATCATTCTCCTCACTCGTTTCGTTTCTCACTTCGTGCCCTTCTAAAAAGCTCTACCTGAGGTGCCTTCCTGCGCCAGCAGCTCTTGCCTGACACGACCTCGACCTCGTGAGGACAGGGCTCCAGACCACAAAGGCAGAGCACTTGCCCTCCTTTTCCCAGGCACGCCATTCACTGCTACTCCAAGGTATTTTTGTTCGCTGCTTGGAGCGACTCTGAGCCCGTAACTGCCCTCCTTTGTTCAGGCTCTTCAACAAGAGAACCCACTGCTTTTGCAGTGTGCTCAAACATAAAGACTCTCAGCAATACCACGTATTTAACCTCGGGCTATTTTAGCATGTGCTAAATTAGGGGAGTGTTTGTAATGCGCTCACCTAAATGATCAGTGCTCACACACCTCCTGCTTTTACACCTAAGTGGAAAAAACAAATCCCTGCTTCGGTGAGTCCTCATGGGAATAAGCTCCTCTGTGGTCTCCCTGCAATTTTCCCAAAACGTCCTGCCATTCATTTTCACTCCCAGCATCCTGGGTGTTTCAGTGACTATTTAAGCAAGTCAAAATTTAAGCAAGGGCTGGAGCTCCTCTGTGCCAGAGCCAGGCTGGGGGAGCTGGGGGTGTTCACCTGGAGAAGGGAAGGATCCAAGGAGACCTCAGAGCCCCTTCAAGTGCCTAAAGGGGCTCCAGGAGAGCTGGAGAGGGACTGGGGACAAGAGCCTGAAGGAAAAGGACAAGGGGGAATAGCTTTAAACTGAAAGAGGGCAGGGTTAGCTATTGGGAAGGAATTGTTGGCTGTTAGGGTGGGGAGGCCCTGGCAGAGGCTGCCCAGAGAAGCTGTGGCTGTCCCTGAATCCCTGGAAGTGTCCAAGGCCAGGTTGGACAGGGACTGGAGCAACCTGGGACAGTGGAAGGTGGCCCTGCTGATCAGAGAGGGAATGTGATGATCCCTAAGGTCCCTTCCAACCCAAACCATTCTCTGATTCTACGACTTTTGCCCCCAGCCCTGTTACAAAGCTCCTCCCATTTTTCTCCCAATAATATCCCTTTGCTGACAGCTGGAGTGGGCTGGAGTGGGCTGGAGTGTCTTTGCAGGAGGGGCAGGAGAAGCACCTCAAAGTGAGAGTATTATTCTCCAGTAGTGGAGCACCTTTTCCTCCACCCTGGAGCCACAGCAACCCTTCCATTCCCCTGCTTTCCAACAATCTCCTCCCCCTGCTGCACTAAGGAAAGGCCCAACCCAAAAATCAGCCCTTAAAACAAAGTCAGCAGTTTTTAAACCCCGCTAAGCTGTGCACTGGAAGGAGGAGGGGAACAAACTGGCCCCAGAGGAAAATTCCAATTCAGCTCCATTCAGCCATAGAAACGAAAATGTTAAAATAAAATACGTGTGCACAGTGGTGAACCCCTGAGCTGGCAGGTCACAGGGTGGGCAAAGCACAGGGTGTGCTAGCAGGGACTTGGAACAATCTAAGATAGTGGAAGGTATCCCTGCCCATGGCAGGAAGTTGGAACAAAATAAGCTTTAAGGTCCCTTCCAGCTCAAACCATTCATGTGATTCCAAGAAATACAGTAGGGTTACAACACTTTTAACATCTGGTTACTTTTTGATGTTATTCTCAGAAAATATTTGCAAAATGGCCATCCAGCATCTCATCTTGATTATCTCAATGCCATCAAATCCACACAGATTTTGCCTCATAGTAAATGCACAGTATAATATTTAGGCATTTTAGAGTTTCAAGGCTGGAAAAGCCATTTCAATCTTAAGAGCCTCAAGAAGCAATAAATCATAACAGCTCAGACAGGAGTTGTTTCTGACTCAGTATTACTGAGGTAAATTACTTGTAGCATTACAGAAGAGTAATTCTGTGTGTGAGAAGCGAGCAGCAGCACTTTGGTGATAAGGTTAGAGAGATATTTGTGCTAACGAGGAAATTTAAGCTCCATTTCAACGCAGACTCGCTGCAGCCGTAACTCCGGAGCCGTCAGCTCCTGTGTCTCCTGCCTTTCTCCAGGGACCAACTTAGTATCACTCTCACATCCTTCTCTGGAGTGATGAAAGCACATTATAGCCTGATAGAGGCAATCCGTGGTGTTTCTTACAGGTCTCCAAAGATCAGCAATTTATTAAAAAGCGCTTTTCAAGAACTGGGCAAAAACAAAACGTTCTTCATCAACACCTCACACCAAATCCATCTTCCCTTAAATAAATTCCCAGCTCTGGCAATACAAACTCACTCTTCCCTAATTGCTGCTGTTCCACATTTGCAAATTCCAAGTGGTGATGCCTCTCTGCTTGTCAGCAGAGATTTATCAACCCCACTCTGTGTCCAAAGGTCACACGAGTAAATCTGAGTGTGTTCTGAGCAGGAATCCCTCCCTCTGCTCCTGAGCTGTCCCATCCACAGCAGTGCACAGACCCAGGGTGACACAATGCAGAATACAACAGCTTAAGTAATTAAAACCAAACTGATAATTATCAAATGAAGGAGCAAAGCAGCTCTGAGACACAACGGGCTTTGCTTTATCCTCCCATGACTTATTTGCAACAGGTCTCGCAGGCTCTGCTGAGAATTAACAGCAATGAAGGGATGCTCTAGGGCTTGGTTAAAGGCTACTGCACCCAGCTGTTCATCTGTCATCAAAACACAAAGAAACCACCAGAAAATTGAAGGTCTGAATCTCACTTCCCACTTAAAACCACCCTGGCAGTGCAAATATGAGAATAAATTATACTCCTCCAGCAGCAGTGTAAATGAGCTGTAGTGGAAAGGCTGATCCAGCTGAAGATTTCAAGTTAAAAACTGAAGCAAATCCAAGTACAGATGTTTTGTAGTCTCGTGCCTTGTGCAAATGCTGCTTTCAGTGTGTGCTGGAGCTGCTCAGCTCTCCTCTGAACAGCACATGGGAACTGTAGTGTCACGTCAGACACTAAAACCAGGCATGGAAATGCCCAATAAATGAACCATCCAAACATTTCTTTTACTGTTTCTGCACCTTCACTAGTATCAAAATCTCTCTCCAGCCCACCTGCTGCCATGGAGCTCTTTGATTCATCCCCACAGCTGAGAAAAGCTTAAGCCAAGCCCCTGTGTGTGTGAAATCAGGGGAAATTGGTTAAATCAGCCAAGTCAAGTAGAATAACCAGGGAGGAACTGCTCCTTACAGGAGTATCTTTATCCATCGTGGGTCACACTGCTGGAATTCAGGTCTGTTTTTCCCTTGGCTTCCCAAGGCTCTCTGCACACAGAGTGATACCTTCATCTGTCTGCACTGATGGGGGTCACCACCCAAAAATTCACCCCTGGTAGCTCAGTGTCACCCCCAGAAGCCCAGGAATGAGGGGCTGCCAGGGATGTAGGACACCAGGGCAGGAGCAGCCTGGCACAAGCCCTGGTGAGTTCCCAAAGGTGTTTGTTCTAGGACCTGGCTGACCCTGATTTCAGTGTTAATATAATTTTTCCATGCTGTCACTTTTTTAAACAAATAAGACTAAAATTGGAAGATGTACCTGCATGGCTCAGACACAACCTGCCCTGACAGGAGGATAAGGTCAAGTAACCCTGTGATTTATTGACTCTGGGATGTCCGAGTCACAGAATTATAAAATCACAGAATCACAGAGCCTGGCTGGAAAAGACCTCTGAGATCATCATGTCCAGCCACCAACCCAGCACCACCACCATGTTCACCACTAAACCATGTCCTCAACTGACACATCCACACAATTTTAGAATGCTTCTAGGGATGATGACACGGGCATCCTACTCTGAAAACCACAGTTATCCAACCTTACAGTCCATAAAACCTTCTTCTCCTTTTTCTCCCAAAATTCTGAGGGGTTCTGCTTCACCACTGAGACTCCAGAATGTATCACCTGAGTCTGTTATAGTGCACTGAAAGCAGAAAAATTGTCAAAATACATATCCCAGGCCGATACTACCAAACTGAATTGGGTGAGGTCAGCATATTTTGGTAGAGAATGATTTGAGCAGCTCATTTTTCTAAATTACACTGCGGTGCTGAAAGCGAGCGGCACTCAGTGTTTCGCTCAAAGCCTAATTCAATTTTACTCTGTCTCAGAAAAAGAAAACAGCACATTAATCCTAAATCCCGTAAACACAGAGTTGTAAACACTCCCCAGCACCCTCCCCACCCATGCTGAGGAGGGCTGGCCTGTTTTCCGAGCCTGTGTGAAAGCAGATGGCAGCCACCTAATTCGGATTCGGTGCAATCTGTTGCTGGTGAGGAAAAAAAAGAAAGATCCTTGACTGCTTTTCCTTATAAATGTAAAACCTGGGAAGTTCAACCCACTCTGTAGTTTTGTGAGATGTTTGGTAGCAGTTTTGCCAACAGAGCCAGCTCTGCTTGGGGAGAACACATGCTTCTTGCTCTCAGCCTGAACTCTGCAGTGAAAAATCCCCTCGGATCATTTTGGGAAGGGAGAGTTGTCTATGGGCTCAGTTCTTACTCTGGCTTTGCACCCTGCAAGTGCACCAATCATGACAACATCATGATACACTGAGACACCTTATCTACCTCATTTTTCATCACAGCAATGAAGATCTTATTGAAAATAGAAATATATTACAGCAGATATAAATGCTTTTTGTGTCCAAACACCCCATGCTGTTGGCCTGATGGCGAATCCCCTCTGGTTCAGAGAAGTTCTTCTTATGAGGCACAAAACTGGATGTGGGATTTCATGTATGACCAGCAAAGGGGGTCAGGTCACTTCTCTCTTGTGGCTGGGCTCCTGTTTAAAGAGCCTGAAGTGCTGCTGGCTTCCCTTTTCTGGGAAGGGAACAGAGCTGGGGAAGGCGCTGGAGCACCAGGAGCAACTGAGGGAGCTGGGAAAGGGGCTCAGCCTGGAGAAAAGGAGGCTCAGGAGGGACCTTCTGGCTCTGCACAACTCCCTGACAGGAGGGGACAGCCAGGGGGGTCAGGCTCTGCTCCCAGAGAACTCCTTCTCTCCCTGCACATGCCTAGAAATTTGTTCAAGAGGACTCACCCCACAATTCCTCCAGGGGTCAAAAGGGAGCTGACTGCCCTATAGCTCCTTGGATTGTCCTTGTAGCCTTAGGACGACAGGGGCAATGTTTACCATTTTCCCATCATCTCCATGAATTTTCAGAGTGGCCTTGCTTTGACACCAGCCACCTCTCAGCACCCAGTGGAACCCATCAGGTCTCATGGATGTGCAGGTGATCCCTCACCCCACCATTACCCACTGCTGATGCTCCTCTGTGGCTCAAACCCCTTTGTTCTTTGCTCATGGCAGAGGTCAAGGAACACGAGTAGAGGATCATGGAATCATTAGGCTGGAAAAGCTTTCCAAGATTATCAAGTCCAACCATTCCCCCAGCACTGCCAAGCCCACTACTAAACCATGTCCCCAAGTGCCACATGCACACAACCTCTAAAAACATCTTGCTCTTCTTGACATCTCCTTGCAAGCATCAATTGTAGGTGAGTTCTGTCTTTCCTGATACAAACCCAACATGCCTGGACAATGTTTAAATCTCCACTCTTGTAGCCAGACCCTGCTTCTACCTCCTGAATATTGTTTTTTTTGCATATTGAACACCAAATGAACCCACTGCCTTGTTATACCTCTAGCACAGGTCATGGCACAATGCCTCAAAGTGAAAAACCTCTTTGACCCCACTCAAAACTCAGGGCTTGGATAGCTCTTCTCTCCAAGCATGAAAAACTGGATAATGCTGCCAGTGATTAGTTAAACCCCTTCACAGCAGCCTGTAAATAACCCTGGCTTGACACAAATGCCAGTGGTCACAAAGCTTCAAAGTCCTTCTTCAAAACTGGCCGATTTTATGTGACTGGGTTTCTCCGCGCAGAAATGAATTTGAGAGGTTGATTCTATGTGATACAATCAGGATGTTTTAGTTCCTGGAGATAAGTTGACACTTCTCCTCCTACCCACAGCTATAGACTTGAGAAGCGTGACACAGATTTCCTACAAACTTACAAATGTTTGCTTCGCTGTTTCAGCAGCCTCAAAGTGCCTTAACTGCATTTTTTTTGTTAAAAATAAAAATCGCTAAATGCTGAAGTTACAACATTTCTGTCATCCCTGATGTTTATAAACATTAAATGAAGCTTTCAATGAGCATGTTCATGCTGTCACCAGCACAGAGCTGCCTTGCTTTGGTTTTTGTCTCCTGAGGAGAAATGCAGCTGTGAATCCCCCTATCCAAGAGTAACAGGAGAACTTGGACATCACTGGTGAGTTGGGTTGAGCTGGGAACTTTACTGGAATAATGGAAAATGTACCAACACACAGGACTAGAAAGCTCTACTGGTCGTTCTTTCTCTTCATGGAACTATTTACTTAAATTCCTGCATTTTTTTTTCCCTGATCTCAGTACAAACAATGCTTTTCAACACTTTGGCCTAAAAACTCCTCCTATTATTGCTACCATCAATTCTTCACCTAAATAACATCAGGGATGAGATGATATGGGAACACTCTTCCATATACTTGATGCATTTCCTTGGGGCATTAATCAAGCAGATAGGATTAATGAAAGGGGGGAGGTTTAGATTAGATATTTTAGGAAAAAAAGTCCTTCTGTGAGAGTGGTGAGGCCCTGGCACAAGTTGCCCAAAGAAACTGTGGCTTCCCCACCCCTGGAAGTGTCCAAGACCAGGCTGAGAGGGGCTTGGAGCAACCTGGGATAGTGGAAGGTGTCACTGCCTGTGATCCTACAATATTAGACCAGTTGCCCACCTTGGAAGATGTGCTGCCTTTGTAAGGGACAAAAACCCTTCACGAGATGGCAAAAGGACCAGCCCACCTCCTCCACTTCCCTCTGTGGAGAACAATTACCAGAAACTGCCCTGCAGCCTGGAAGAGAAGCTGGAAGAATTTGTTCCTGACTTGCTCCTGTGCTAAGGCACAAAGCCTTTTTAACCCATTTGGAATCATAAAATTACACCAAAACTTCTCTGCAACTTCAAAGAGCCTCAAGGCCACCAGAGCTCAAGGAGTGTTTGGACAATGCTCTCAGGCACTGTGTGGGATTGTTAAGGTGTCTCTGCAGGGCCAGGGGAGTCCAGCCCAGGTGGGTCCCTTTCAGCTCAGGACATTCTGTGATTTCTCCTGATAAGCTCCTGGGTGAGCAGAACGAGAACATCTCTCCTCAAGCAATGCAAGGTTTGGAGTTTCCCACCTGCTCTGCCTTGGAACAGCTGCTGGGGCTGAACCTCACCCAAATCTGCTCTGCTGACAAAGCAGCCCCGTTGTACCCCGGCCTCGTTCATTGCTGCTTGCCCCAGATTGGGAACTTTGGGGGCAGGACCCGAGCAGCAGCTGGCACAGATGGGACACACCAACACTGAATAAAGGAAGGCTGGTCTCAGGTGATGCTGCTCCCGTGCCAAAACCACTCTGGAGACTCTGCAGTGTGACCAGCACTGGAAGAGCTGAACCAGGGTCTGCCTTGTCCTCTGGAGATGGTCTGGCTGCTTCCCTTGGGTTCTGTCACCACTTCAGGGCTGTCATGAGATGCTGGACCAATGTCCACCCTCGGGGTCCATCTCTGTGCATCACTTCAGTCCCTGGCAAAACAATCCTGTACTAAACCCAGCTCAACTCTGTCACACCATGGCCCTGGAATTATGTGCTGGCTCTTGACCCATCAGGTTCTCTGTTAGATGATAGCAAGACCAGGGGCTGAGTTTTAGTGTCCTGGAGCCAAGAGAGAGACTCCCCCCTGTCTCTTAACAGTGTAATTTCACAGAATCCATCTCTCTAGAGGTACTCCTGCTCACTTTAAAGGTTACAGATGTGGTTTCACAAGATTTATTTTTATGAAATGAGACTTTTATACTCCTTTTTATAAATCATCTGATCTCACAGTATACTTCAGCTGTGATATTAATTGTAAAACCCCTACCTAGCCAGGCAGAAATGTTAAACAGGGAATGCTCAAGAACTGGAGAATTATATGAGGGATACAGAGGGATGCTCAGTGCAAGGGCAATCCAGCATCCTTCTGAGAACAGAAGATAGGCACATGCAACTACCTTTCACTAATCATGTGGAAAAACTTTGGGAAAGATGAATAAATCCAAGGGATAATTAAGAAGGGAGTGTTTTTGAGAAGTGAACTGCATGAAATGTGGAGAGGGATGTCAACACTTCGTTTTAACACCGCCTCCAACAAAGCCTTCCACTTTCGCCTCTGCCACACTGTGTAAATCAGTTCCCAAATCTTTTAAAGCAGAGTGGAGCTCTCCAGTCTTACACTACTTCCAGTATATTGATCCCAAGCATGCAAAAACCAGCAGCCATAATTATTATGGGTTTTGGAAGCAGCTGCTTTGTTGTAACTTAGACAGAAATTACAAGTCAGTGAGAAGTAGGTGAGATATTGTTGCACCTACTTGGCCTAAATAGTAACAAGTCTGTGTGTCTGTAGCAAAACGGGGAAGACCACAGTTGTCTAATAAGAATGCAATTCACTGCCTCAGAATGAAGTTTTGGCCAGATCTTAATGCTGTAAAAATTACATTTGTTTCAGCAATCAAGTCTCCCTCTCATTACTTCATTACTATGAGGATTCTGATATAATTGACATGATCACTTTCAACAGGAAAGTTTGGATTTCAGAACAGCCAATCTTCTCTTTTTATGTAGTACTTTACACTCATCCATTTATACAATCAGATTTGTTCCATACTTCCTTCTAGAAAAATACATTCAAAATAGTTCCAATGTCCAGTTAATTAAGGATACAAGCAGAGTGAAAGACACAAAAAGAGTTTCTAAAGGGACAAAACCTCTTCCTTTTTCACTTAAGATGACCAGGCTTCCCAATTATTTCTGTCCAGGTAAGAGCTTGTCCCCAACACGGTGACACAGAGCATTATGAGCCCCTCTGAATGCTCTCATTCACACCTGGCTGTCCCCAGCTGCCCACAGTTCTCCCCTCTCCAGCACAGGTCAGGGATGTGACAGCCCAGGCTGTGACCTGTCCTGCTGAACTCTGCTTCCAGAAACCCTTCTTGGTGATAAAACTGATTTTCAGAATAACTTCTCCCAGTGGTGAGAACAAGGCTGCCTGTTGTAAAGTCCTGTCCTGCTACCGAACAGTTCTGACATAAATCATCCTCTGCAGCACCTGAGGCAGGTAAAAACTCTCCAGAGAACCATGGAATGTGTTGGGTTGGAATGGAACTTTAAAGATCTCTGTGTCGAACCCCCCTGCCATGGGCAGGGCTATAAACTTGCTCAGGGCTCCATCCAATCTAACCTTGAATTTTTGCAGGGATGGGGCACCCATGGTGTTGGTGTTTCACCACCCTCATCATATAAAATGTCTTCTATATCCACTCTCCTGTCCATAACTGCTGTGGCTGCCTCTTTGCACAAACTCCTCTTCCCTGGGCAGGAGTTATCCCTTCCTCTGTGCTTGCAGACCTGCTCCTGAACTGCTCAAAACCCAGCTGGCTGAAAAGGCAGGAAAAAAAAAAAAAACCTAAAACAAAAGAACCTAAAGCTTAGACGCCTGGAATTTCCTCTTAACACCTCTTCAAGCATTCACTGTTCACTGAGCCTTTCATTTCCTTCTCAAATAACCTCCCACTGAGTTAAACCAACACAATCGAACAAAATCTCTGTAACCAGGCCAACACACGGAGCTCCCATAGATCCAGGGAACACGTGGAGATCCAGCACACCCCCTCCCGTAGTGCCGGGAGTCTGAGCTGGGATCGGCAGCTGCAGGAGGAAAAACAGAGCCCTGGGATCACATTATGGCATCGCTTCTCCCAAAGATTTACCTGCAAAATAGGAATGACCTCGGAGATCGACAGAGATAGGAGCAGAGGGGTGATGAACTCGGTGAAAAATAATCACAGAATCATTTAGGACTCTGAGATCACTGAGTCCAACCTGTGACTGATCCCCACCTTGTTAACTGGAATATTGGTGTGTCCTGGTGGACTCTCACAAACGTGGCAGCTTTTACTCCCTTGGACCTGTAAAAGGTTTTTTTCTCCCCCCTGTTTTCAGGGACCCAGAAACCGTTTGTGATCTGAAAAATCTGCACTGAAAAAAATGGTTGAAATGGATCAAATTCACAGGCTACCACAGGGGCAGGCTCTGTGTCTCCTGCACACACGGAAAACACCACAATAAGGATCAAATAATTTCACAGAATCACAGAAGGGTTTGGGTTGGAGGAGACCTTAAAGCCCATCCCATTCTAACCCCTGCCATGGGTTCCACTATCCCAGGTTGCTCCAAGCCCCATCCCACCTGGCCTTGGACACTTCCAGGGATCCAGCGGCAGCCACAGCTTCTCTGGGCAACCTTTGCCAGTGTTTCCCCATCCTCAAAGGGAAGAATTCCTTCCTAATATTAAATTTAAATCTAAAATTCAAAAGAGCCTAATTATCCAGTGCTTTATCCTATGCTTTTTCATGATTCAGATGCTCTGATTTCATAATTCAGGACATCAGGAAAAGAAGCTAAAGATCACTATGGAAAACACTAATCATGTTTTCTCCAAATTTTTTTAGTAAGTAGCGAAGTTTAGAAGTAGAAAACTTTAGAAACTATTACTTCTTAGCCACCCTGCTGTCCAAAATTTGAGGAAAACTCAGTAAAAATGGCACACTTTAGACATCTTTTTATTTCACTTGATCACAACACCCTCTTCTTCTGGCTTTTCTGCCACAGTACAGACACCTTCAGGACTTACCCATTCCAGCTCCCCCTCTGCCCCAAATCTTGGGCTCAGCTCTGTCACATATCCTTCCCCACGCTCCAACTTGTGATTCCTTCACCATTTACCTCCTCAGGAACATGATACCTTCCAAGAGCTTATTTTAAGCTACTCAGAGCTGTTCAGATCCATGGAGAGAAGCAAATCAACTCTCTGCCACCTCCTGCTTCAGTCTCTCCACCAAACTGGGGCATCCTTGGGATCTGTGAAGGGAGCATGGAGGATCCCACCTCCTCCCCTTGGCCTCCATCCTCCTCCTGTACTTCTGGCTTTCTTCAAAGCTCACACTGCCAAAAAGGACACCTCTCTCATGAGAGAAGAGTCTTCTTTCCTCTCCTGCAGTCTTCAGGGTGGCAAAAGCTAAACACGAACATTTTTGTTTCTTATCTAGTGAGAATACCCCGGCTTTTCATTCAGAGCAGAAAAACACCAAAGTTGGAAAAAACTGGTTGTTCCTGAGGAACAGATACTCCCTCTGTGGGAAGGGATGTGCTGTGAGCCTGTTCCCTTCCCACAGGGATATTCAGCACTTTGCTAAGTGATCAGAGACATCCTGAGTCACCCTGTGTCAATCAACACCATCCCTTCAAATATAACCACCAGACTATTTTCTCCCAGCACATCAAACCAGGTACCAGATAATCAATCATGGAATTATAGAAGGGTGTGGATTGGAAAGGACCTTTACAGATCCTCTCATCCCACCCCTGCCATGGGCAGGGACACCTTCCACTATTCCTGGTTGATACAAGCCCCATCCAGCCTGGCCTTGGACACTTCCAGGGATCCAGGGGCAGCCACAGCTTCTCTGGGCAACCTGTGCCAGGGCCTCCCCACCCTCACAGGAAAGATTTTTTTCCTAATATCCATTCTAAACCCACTCTCTTTTATTTTGAAACCATTCCCCCTTGTTCTGGCCCTCCAGGTCATTCTAAATAGTCTCTCTCCATCGTTCTTGAGGGGTCCCCTCTTGAGGGGTCAATAAAGTCATCCCAGAGCCTTCTCCAGGATGAACAATCCCAATCCTTTCAGCCTTTTCTCATGGGAGGGGTGCTCCTTCCCTCTAGGATTTACCTCCAGGTACAACTCCTCTGCAGGTTTCCTGCTTTCCTCCCATCCCTCAGATCCACTGTGGATTGTAAATGAAAAAATACCAAATCCAAGATAAACCAGTGATGACAAGGCGCAGATCTACTGGAATAACAAATTCCTGTTCTGGCTGCAAGGTCAGCACATCTACAGGCTCTGGACTCTGCCAAGACAACACATGGATATCACAGGGACCCTGACACAGGCTGACAGAGACGTTTTCCTTAGATCCTCTGCCAGGTCTCCTGTGTGCCAGAATATTCAACCACCTCCATCCCCATCCCTGAGAAAACACCCCCAGCTCTGCCTTACCCTAATCCATGGATGAGCTCAATCTGCAGGACAGAAAGCAGCAGCTCAGGTGATGCCAACCAGCCAAGGTGCTTTTTATTTCAATTTTCCCATGCTCTGGAGTGGTACCTGATGGCTGCTGAGCCAAACCTGCAGAGCCTGGCATTAGGAGCTGCGTTTTGTGCTTCCTCAGAAAGCCAGCAGTTAATGGCATTCAAGCTGCCTCCAGAATCATGAAAATATCTTTATTAAGCATGTCAGAAAACGCAGCAAAATGCTGTGTCGAACAATTGGCCGTAGCAATGCTACTCAGCTCTGCAAAGCGAGTCTGGATCACATTTGATGTGATACATAAAATATATGTCAGCATTTTCCTGGCAATAACAATAGAGCACTTGCTGAAAAAACCTTAACACACTGCAAATAAAATATTTGGAAGTGTGGTCACTGCAGAGCTTAACACACTCAGCTGGAGACTCGCATGTCTCAATCGCCTTAGAGGAGAGCTGAATAAGCCCAACTTTTTCAGGTATATTTAGACACAGTGTTGAGTCTAAGGGCTTGTTATATATTTCAGGCATAAAAGACATTTTTACTTAGCCCTATCTGCTCTTTCCTCCATGTAGGCATATGACCCAAGGGGAAAAAAAAGGAGATGAAAGCAAAAAAGTAAAGCCAGTGGAAGGAAGGAGGCACAGGCACAGAAGTTTTTTTATGAGGCTTGAAAACTGCTATGCTTAGTCATGAAGGAGATCAGAAATACTAAATAAGAGGCAGAATAATAAAATATGCTGAGTTGGAAGGGATCCATTAGGATCATAAAGTCCAACTCCTGGTCCTGCACAGACACCCCATCAATCCCACCCTGAGGCTGAGAACGTTGTCCAAACACTCCTTGAGCTGTGACCATTCCCTGTGGAGCCTGTTCCAAGCCTGACCACCCTCTGGGGGAAGAAGCTTTTCCTAATATCCAACCTAAACCTCCCCTGGATGATCATGTAAGGGCAAGAGAGAAAGCACTAAATCGAGGGGATGGGAAAATGTTTAAAAAAAAAAAAAAGCTGAAACAAGCAAAAAATCCAAACAAACACCGAACTAACTTTTAAGGAGTTTTAGTATTGCTGGGGGGTCTTAAAAGAGTACCAGGAGTGAGGAATGTACCCTCAGAGATCATTAAACATGTGATTTCTGCTGGGGACTCTGTCCATTCTGTGATTTTGTGATTATGAGTAAAAATCCATCCGGCACAACAAAAATAGAAGAACAAAATTCAGCTTAACCTGAAAAATCCCACACAGGCAGTGACTGAACACCGGTTGAGATTAAATTCAGCATTTCTTATAAGTGAGGAAACTCCAAGACTTCCCAGCTTTTCACACTGTAATATCCCAGGATCATCACATAGCCAGGGCTGGAGCATTTGGAAAAGGAGGGGCTGTGCACTGGATATCCCCAGCCCTGTGATGCTCTGAGAGGAACAGGACTGGGCTGGTGGCTTTGCTGTGCTTCAGGTACCTTTGAAGAGACTGACACCAGCAGAAACAAAGCACTTGCCTTTCTGTGAGTGCAGTCATCCCAGGAGAGCACTTCTGAAAGGCTTAGGAAGCCTTTTGATTAGAGGGGAAATTGGAAATCCTAGCTACAGATCCTAGCACATAATAGGCCAAAACCTCCTGTCACCAAAACTACCCATTTAATTTTTTTTTTTTTTCCCCACTGCTCTACCAGGAAATGAGTTACACAGAAAACAAGATTAAGGGGAAGGAAGAACAGAGAGGGCTGTGAATGTGGTCTCCTCATCACCTCCACAGATGATCCCAGCTTCAGGTAATTCCAGCTTTGTCCAAACCTACCACAGAGAAACCCCTGTGCTCACCTATTTTATCTGTGATTTCTCTTTTGGGATTACATGACTGGGTGCTAATTTTGATGCATCTCAATACCTAACAAGACTCCTGATCTTACAAGTAGTGCAAGGTGCTTTTCCCACCCTTTCCAGCTTCGTCCTTGAAAATCTGCAGCAGACAAGGATTTAGCCCTAATCCCAGCAGTTTAAAGTAGTCATTGTGCCACTGAAGGATGGTGCCCACACACATTTGATGGTGGAGGGGTTAAACATCACCAACAATCTTTTGCTATTGCTATAAAAAATTGGAAAAAACACCAAGTAAGTAGAAACTGGGCCAGTCTTGAGCCAGACTTGAGTGGCTGATCCTCCTCAGAAGTCCTGTCTGCAAGGATTTGCAGCAGAGGACACAGGACCCACCCCACAAGGATGTTGGGATGTCCTTGTGCAAAGGAGAGAGCAGATCCCAAACCTGGCTGTGGCATCCTGGAACCTGACAGGACAGGTGAGTTCCAGAGGCAGAGAAAAAAGACTTGAGGAGGCAAAGCTTTACAGAGGCAGCAGGATGGGGAGATCTGGCAGGCCCACTGCAAATATAAATTTGCTTTTCTTAGATTATTTAGGGTCTCCCCCTAAATCTTCCTTGGCCCTGCCTTGTCTAACGCTGGCCCTGCCAGAGACACTAATTTTCCCTGCCCCATCTGTTTGGATTTGCTTACTTCCTAATTTATCCAACGCCTAGCTCCATGGTGGCTAAGCATTTTAATCACAGTGATTAACACACTGAGCAAGAACAAAACAAAAATGGTTAATCAAATGCTATTAGCAGTGTTTGAATGTCTAGACGCCGTTTTACACATGAATGCTGGTTAACGATCATCTCCCCAGAACGTTCCCTGATTTATTCCTTCCCCTGCCAGCTCCACAGTTTGCCACCACCACGGCAGAGATTTTGACCCATTTGGCACCAGGAGAACACAACACTCTCCTGCAGGAAACACTCAGGCTTTTCAGGCTGCCTGAAGTGTTTCACACCACCAGCAATCTCCAGTAAGAGGAAATCCTCAGCTCCATTCCTCATCCAGTGGGATGGAGATGAAACCTATGATGCTCTGAACTCCCTGTGCCTCCAACATAAAGAGGATCCTTCCCAAATCGAGGAGGAAATGCCAAGAAATGTCATTATTAAACACACAATGTCTTAGTGTTTGTCACACTCAGGTATTATTTATGCACAAACATAAGGAGTTGAGAATTAATAAAAGCGTGAGTTTGCTCCTACAACCCCAGGTGTTGAACTTTCCACCCCAAAATTACTCCCAAAAAACAGAGCCCAATGCCCAGCTGAGAATGAGAACTTCCTTGGGTGAAGGAATGTCTGTCCACAAAAAGGCTCTGGCTCAAGGACTGCTCACAGGGATACATAAGGAAAGGAAGGGATGCCCTAATACCTGGACAAAGCATTAATTTAGGAAGCCCAGACCTCTATGAATAAGTTACATGGGCAGGGAAAGTGTCTTATCTGTGTTTGTAAAGCCCTGTGTAAATTAACAGTCTTGCACAAACAGGATTTAAAACAAAAATACAAGTGCAGCAACAGGGTTTATGGCTTTAAATACATCTCCAGTGGTTTAGGCTGTGAGCACAGAGCTCAGTGGTTTATTTACGAGTCACAGCAGCTTCAAGTAAAGCAGAACTGGAGGTTTCTTGGGTTTTTTTTTATAGTTAATACAAATAAAAGCAACCAAAAAAGTTTGACCACTTTCAATTCCGCTGTCTTCAACCGGTCCTTCTGTCACTGAGCTTTTTCTGAGGTCCCTTTGGCCATGTAAGTTTTATTTTTCTTATAAAATAAGGCCCCACAGCTGCAGTATTGGGCTCTGGGCAGGTTCTAGGTTCAAAAGGCTCCAGTAAAAGCTGAGTGCTGGGTGAATCATAGAACCATTAAGGTTGGAAAAGATCTGTAAGATCATTGATTCCAACAGTTAACCACAACAGCCATGATAACCAGTAAATTTAAAATGCTACAATCCCATACCAGCACACACACAGTCATCTCCCTCAGGATAACAAAGGTTTATTTGGTGGTAAACTGGAAGGAAATGGACAAGAAATTACCCTTATTCTACCCAGATTTTTATCTCTCTTTTCCAGCCAATCATCAATCCACAGATATTATCATTTTAGCTCAATCTTTCCCTTCCTTGGAAGGATATGTTTACAGCAAAACAGCAGTTTTGGGGGGTTTATCTCTGATAAAATCCTATGAAAACACCTATCCAAAGTCTCAGTGCTGTGCAAAAGAGAAGAGGCATCTCGAGAGAAGATGGACCTCAATTAGCTCAGTCAAACCACGTCTCCAGTCACTTAAGTCCCTTAAAACAGCATTACCAGCTACAGGAAGCAATAACCACGCTGAATCTGCACATTAGTGATTTAAAAAGCCTGGCTGGTAGATCCTTACATTGACCATCCCAGCTTTCCACCTGTTCTACTCCACTGTTGACTGTTTATTTATAATTTACTATCCAGGTGTCTCTGGGACAGCTTAATACACTGTGATAGTCTCTCATCTCTTCCCTGCTAATGAAGGCAATAAATAACTACAGTAAGCATTCCAATCAATATTACACTGCTCACATCCCGGAGAACACGAGGTCTGTGGCCTGCAATCCTGCTGGAGATGAAAAGTCTCCCTGGGATCTGCTCAGGGCTCAGGCAGAGCAGGTGGATTAGCAGCACAGGGCTGGGGTCTGTGTGCTCCAAAGGGCTGGGAAGGCACCTGCAGCTCATGGCTTCACATTTCAGGTGAGATACAAGAATGGTTTTAAACGAAAAGAGGGGAGATTTAAGTCTGATGTTAGGAAAAAATTCTTCCCTGTGAGGGTGGAGAGTCCCTGGCACAGGTTGCCCAGAGAAGCTGTGGCTGCTCCTGGATCCCTGGAAGTGTCCAAGGCCAGTCAGAGCAACCTGGAACAGTGGAAGGTGTCCCTGCCCATTGCAGGGGCTGGAATGAGATGATCTTTGAAGTCCCTTCCAACCCAAACCATTCCATGTTTGTATGAAGAGACATCCAAGTTTTATGCACTGAGTAACCTCTGTGAACAATCCTAAAGATCCATCTGTGATTTGAGAAAATGAATTAATTTAATGGGAAAATGCCATTAACTGCATGAAATGAAAAGGCTGCAGCTGCTTGGAATTTTCCTTCCTACAATACAGAATCACAGAAAACTCTTGTGATCCTGAATTCAACTGCTTTTTCCTTTTGTCTCCTGCCCTTACAAACTCAGAACTTCACACAAGACTTCATGCTGCCTCTTGTTGAAGCAATGGCAATTCAAGGCATGAGCCAAACCACGTTATCCAGAGGCCATAATCAGACACGAGCTGCTCTTTTCAAACCATCCCCTCTGAGATCAGTCATTATTACACCCCTTGGTACCCTCCCAGGAAATATTTAGCCAACCTATCTCCTTGCCATGCCCACTCTCTCTTTTCAGTGCTTGC
Organism: Peucedramus taeniatus; assembly: GCA_013400575.1. Taxonomy (NCBI): domain Eukaryota; kingdom Metazoa; phylum Chordata; class Aves; order Passeriformes; family Fringillidae; genus Peucedramus; species Peucedramus taeniatus. The sequence continues at coordinate 197,404 of WBNO01017907.1, forward strand.
CCCCTTCCAGGATTTTTCCTCAGATCCTGCTGTACATCTCAGAGCTGGGATCACAATCTGCTGCAGAGAAATCTGTGGAGACCAATTCTCCCCAGAGCCTGCAGGGAGTTACTCCAAGTGGTAAAAGATGAGAAAAAGCAGAGAAACTACAACTAATGACTCATCTCAGAGAGGAGCTTTGCTACTGAAGCTGTTCCTGGTGTAAAATCACCTCTGTTCATCAGTATGAGCATCCCATGTGGGAGACAGGATTTGATCCAAAGGGGGTCCTGTTTTCCTTGTGTCTCCCTCCTCTTCACAGCTCAGCTCTCTGTGCACCAGCTGCAGACAGCAAAGGCATTTTTAAAATGCAATTTTACCTTCTAGAAAGGTGTCCTTGCCCATGGCAGGGGGCTGGAACTAGAGGAGCTTTAAGGTGTCTTCCAACCCAAACTATCCCAGGATTCTATGATTCAATAAAATCCTTCTCACTAAAACACCCTTTGACTGCAGAGTAAATAACACATTCACACTAAAAATTCTGACAGCACACGAGTATTTTCTCTATACATATTCCCAAAGTCCAATACATACAAAACATAATTACCCAATAAAAATATCATTGAATCCAACTGTCAACACTGACACCACACTGAAGCTGGAAAATTGACTTTGGAATATTCAGTACCTTGCTTCACTAAAAAATAAAGTGTCCACAACTAATCTATGGAAAGGTTTTTGTTGCACAGGTATTTTCTCTCTCTGCAAGGGGCAGAAACTCACCCCACTGGTTTCAGTTCTTCAGGATAACTTACTATGTGTAAAGCTCAAGTAATCCTTATTCCACAGAGGAATCTGCATGAAAACAAAACAAACCCCCCCAAAAATCCCCAAATAAAACAACTGTAATTGTCCTACTCTCAATATTTGCAGGAAAACAGTTTCAAGCCCTCAGAATTCACAGAATCACCAATCAGAATGGTTTGGGTTGAAAGGGACCTTGAAAATCCTTCAGATCCAACCCCCTACCATAAGCAGGAACCTCCAATTAGATGATCCACGTGTGGGAATCTTCCTAATGAAAAGAGCAAGGAGACACCATGCAAAGCAAAATTAAAAATAATTAAAAAAAGAAAATTTTGCCAAGCTCCAAAACCCCTCAAAGGACTAAAGCATTCATCATGGGCTATTAAACACACACCACCTCCTGCTCAGGAACTTTTAAAGCCACAAATGCCAGATGATGGCATGAGAACCTGGAGGAAAATCAGGACGTACCTGCCCAGATCCAACCCCTTTTCCTGGGCCAGCTGTGCTCTTTTCTGCTTGCCATCAGAAAGAAGATAATGAGCTGCACGGTGCTTTGGCCTGAGATCTCTGAAGGTACTTTCCTATACTGCCAGAAAGGCTCTTTCAAGCATTGTGAACTGTTTTCAGTAACTGATAAAGTTCAAAAAAAAAAAAAAAGGTATTTTACGCTTCAGTTAGAACTACTTTAAAAACACCAAACATTGCTGCTGCTCTGTGGTTCCTTCTTTTATTCCAGCAGTTATTACAGATCACAGGGAGCTGTGCACAAAAGCTGGTTATCCCTGTCACCCTGAGCCCTGAACCATTCAGGACATGCAGTTACTTCTTTAATTCACCAAAGGCACGGTGGAACAAGTGCAGGACACCCCAGGAAGGGCCCCCATCAAAGGCAGAGCAGAGACGGGTCGGGAAGGACGACAGAGCAGACATCCTCATTTAGATAATCCCACTGGTTTGACCCAAAGAGATATAACTTTATCAGGTAACAGAACTCCTGTGGGGGGGGAAAAAAGAGTGTGAGATCATAAACTGACAAAAGCTGACTTTGCTGACTGAATCCAGAGGTTTCAGATGTATCAGACACTTCACTGCTGTGGCTGAATGGGAAAGTGCACAGAGGAAAATAACGGCTACACCACAGAACTGGGTAAACAGCCTCATTTAAAGCAGGAATTCCTTTTTCTAATTCTATTCCTATGATTAAGATGAGTAATAGATACCCTTTAATAGGCAAATAATTTCAGTGTTATCATAAGAATCATGGACAAAAGGATGTGGGAGCAAATTTTATGTCTGGAATGGTGAATTTTCATGGTCATTCCCTGCTCCTGTGAGGAGGCTTTTCTGAAATCCAGTAACACCACTTTTATTAAAACCAGCCTTGGTTTGTCAGGCCTTTAAGTTGCATTTCTATTATGAATCTTGTCTTTTATTAAAAAGCCAAAGGTACCCAAGCTCCAAAAACCTGAAACTTTCTGAGGTAACCCCAGCAGATGATGCTTGAAGGGCAGGGAGAGCCAGCCTCGGACATGTATCCCATTTCTTAGGTGATCCAAGAAAACTGACACGAATCAAAGGAAACTCTGAAGCCTGTACTACCTGACAGGAGGTTGTGGACGGGGGGGGGTCAGTCTCTTCTCCCACATAACAAGTGACAGGATGAGAGGAAACGGCCTCAGGTTGTGCCAGGGGAGGCTTAGACTGGAAATTAGGAATTATTTCTTCACCAAAAGGGTGGTCAAGATTTGGGAGGGGCTGCCCAGGACAGCAAGAGTCACCATCCCTGGTGCTACTTAAAAGCTGTGTGGATGGGGCATTTGGGGACATGGGTCAGTGGTGGCCCTGGCAGTGTTGGAGGAACTGTTGGACTCTATGATCTTATAGTGCTTTTCCAAGCTTAGTGATTCTCTGATCCTGTGGTTAATAAAATGTTGCAGTTCCTGGGTTTCTGCCACTCAGCTCCATAAATGCAGTGAGCAGCCCAGCCCTGGAGACACTCAGTTTAAAAGCAACAGTGACCACAGCAACTCAAGGCACTGATTGCACAGAAAAACCCTGGGTTTGGGGACAAGAAAGAATCCAAATAAAACACTTCAACCAACTTCAACAATACTGAAGAGAACAATACCTTCCAAGCTGGGAAGGGTCTGGAGTACTAGTCAGATGAGGAATGGCTGAGGGAGCAGGGAAAGGGAGTCAGCCTGGAGAAAAGGAGGCTGAGGGGGGACCTTGTGGCTCTGCACAACTCCCTGACAGGAGGGGACAGTCAGGGGTCTGGCTCTGTTCCCAGGGATCAGGGACAGGATGAGAGGGAACAGCCCAAGTCAGACCAGGGAAGGTTCAGGTTGGACATCAGGAAGAATTTCTTCCCTGAAGGGATGGTCAGGCATTGGCAGGGGCTGCCCAGGGCAGTGTTGGAGTCCCCATCCCTGGAGATGTCCAAGGAATGACTGATGTGGCACTCAGTGCTCTGGGCTGGTGACAAGGTGGGGATCAGTCATAGGTTGGCCTCGATGGTCTTGGAGGTCTTTTCCAACATTAGTGATTCTATAATTCAATAATTCTGTGAAAAGTTGAACACACTCCCACACAAGGAAAAGGGTAAAGAGCAGAAAACAGATGAGGGGCAATGCTAAGGGAGGAGGACAGGACACACCTCTTCTCAGAGCTCTTGACAGGCATCAGAGAGTCCCACCTCACAGCAAGAACACAAACTTGCCCTTAGAATTAACACAGATTCAGTGCCCTACTGGAAGGCTTCCTCTTGGAAAAAGAACTGGAAGAGAAGCAAGTATACTTAAAGCAGTCTGATCAGTAAAAATTTCCACTTTTATGATAGTGAAATTGTTCCTAAGAATGCAGACTTCTATCCTGAGTGACTAACAGATGTTTTCACAGAGGATTTAGGACAGGAAGAATACAAATGCACTGATAATGGCAGCCTAATGAAGCTTAGTCCTCAGTTAATTCACACAACCAATTAATCCTATATCCAGTGGAAAGTGGCAGCAAGGTAAGGACCCTTTCATTGACCATAAGGAGCAGTGCTAGGCAGAATATCCACTCCAAATAGCATGGAATCATAGACTGGTTTGTGTTGGAAGTGAACTTAAAGATCATAAATATGTGCATTTTCATTCTTAATTAGGGCTGTGGTCTTTTATGAGCCTCACAGCAGCACACAAGGACTCAGCACCAGATCCCAACCAGGCACAGTTCCCCAGTCCCAGCCTGCTCTTCCAGCAGGATCCTTAAACAGCTTTCTGCTCCAGTGAGACCCATATTCCATGTGGGAATTGGCTCTAAATAATGATTTTTCAATTAGTATATCCTCACTCATCAATTCCTACTTAAAATTCCTCAGCAGAATTATTCCAAAATAAATATTCCAATTAAAAGCATGATTTCCTCACCATTCCCCCCAAAAAAGTTTTCGGATGGCAAAAGCAATTCATTAAAAGTAAATGGAGGAGGTGTGAGCCTCCCAGTGCCTCAGACACCTTTGTTAGGAGTGCTGCTTCACAAATAAATCCCCTAATCCCCTGAAAAAGGGGAGAAATAATCCAGTCCCAGGCAAAGAAGTTGGCAAAGCCACCAGAAATGCAACTTAACCCCTGAATTCAAACTCCCCGTTGCAGTTACACAGCTCCCGACAACTGCAGGAAACCAGAAAAAGTGTCTTTTTTTTACACTCAGAACACACTTAAATACCAACAAGAAAAATAAAAGTTAGAAATAATTTGCCCTTGCTGATAAAGAATTGGTCACTTCCCAGGAATGTCAAAGATCTGATTCCCAGTGAAAGGAGCAGCAGGGAATTACAGGGAAATCTGTGTGTTCAAACAGAAAATTCAGTGGTTTGCTGCAAGCAGAGCTTGATCACAACCAAAAAAAATAATGAGAGACTTTAACGAAGCTCTAATTGTGCAATAAGCCATACCAGGGAGAAAAGAAACAGCAAAACCCTAAATGTTTTGATAAATGGGATTATGAAACTCCAGAGCAGTAAAACAAAGACTAAGAACACAAATGGTAATAAAGCATCATTAAAGGTGCTGTTTTGAAGCACTGCTGAAGCACAGGTAAATGTCAGGTTACCCAGGCAGAGGTTTAGTACTCAAAAGCAATGTTTAATCTGATTTTTTGCTCTCTTGAATTTCTGAATGGAAGCTATTCCCTTTACTGAGGGATAATCTTTATTTTCCTATGAGGTTATGTGGGTTTTTTCAGCCCCTTCTGAGACATAGGGCACTTTGAGAAAGGGCCAAGCACTAAGACCAACCCTACAGGGGGCATTTGTCCCTTGTGTTCACTGCCTGACAAACAGATCTCAAACTGGGCTTCACATCCCCATCAGAGAAACCACATCAATCTTAGAGCAAGCTGAGGAAATGCTGGAGAATGTTTGAATTTAGGGATGCCAAGATTTTCCCACAATAAAACCGGGGCAGATCAACCATAATTTTTTGCAAAATTATAAATGACACCTGAAGTCCTGGCTGGTTTCACCTACTGAGGGATGATTAAGCTGCAAATCTACAATTACTTCTAATCTTAAATAACTGATAGGATTTGAACTCCCAACATACAGTAGCTCAAATGTGATATTACTGGGAGCTTTTTGAAGCCAATCAATAACTATTAAAGCTGGATCCCATCAGCTACCACCAGGTATTAGCCACTTTCTCAATATTTCAAGGATTCAGTTATTCTTAGCTACAGTTAAAGTAGTAAAATGAAGTGGTCTCATACTGACACTGCGATAAATACGAGATTAAATATAGAACAAATTTATTACTCCCCGAAGTCCTACTGAGCGTCCTGATTTTTTTCTTTTTTTTTTTTTTTTTCTGTATCCACAACAATCTGGTTTACTTTGATGTTTTATTATCCCAGATCTAAAGCTCACGATTGAAAAGCAAAGCCTGCGCTGGTTCAAAGAAGCCAACCCCGGCCACGCCGGGGGAAGGGAACAAATTCCAAAGGGAAGGTGCGGATGGCGGAGCCGGCCCTGTGACAGCCCTCATGCCCCACTTAGAGCAAGTGGCACTCGCAGGCGAGTGATTTGTGACACTGAGCGTGTGTGACACGGCGCAGCACCCCTGGAGTGCCTTGGGCTGCCAGAGGATCGTGCCTGCAGGAGCCGACTTTTCCTAATACCCCGCGCTTTGAAGAAAGCGGAATAATCAACCCATTTTTAAAGCACTGGTTTGAAGGGCTCCGAGGAGTTTTAAAGGAAAGCAGTTAATTACTTGGCTCGCTTTAAAAATAAATTAACCCACAAATTAGAGTCGGGATGGGTCTGGGTGATGAGGGGTGACCCCAGAAGTGTGCATTTTTGGCTCGCTGCGTGTCCTGAGCTCCCAAGGATGATCCAGGTTTAACCCCAGTGGGTCCTCCCTGAGGAGCAAAGCACTCTGGAGAACTGCGGGAGCAACGAACCACATCCTCCTCCACCAGCATCCGAGCAGGATGAGTCCACAGGGACACGAGCGTTCGGGTCTCAGCCAAATTCCCTGGAAGTGTTCAAGGCCAGGCTGGATGGGGCTTGGAGCAACCTGGGACAGTGGGAGGTGTCCCTGCCTATCGGAGGGGACTGGAACTGGATAAGCTTTAAGGTCCCTTCCAACCCAAACCACTCTGCCATTCCATGATTTATGACATGTCCAGCCATTTCTCCGCTCTCCTCACCTGGGATTCACCCCTAAGCATCAATTCCAAAGTGGCACACTGAATATAACTCTCCCAAAGATGACAATGACAATCTAATCCAATGAAGGTATCTGGCCTCCACTACTAGTGCACACAGGAGTCATAAAATACATTTAGTCCCAAACAGGTAAATCTGATGGCCATGTCCAAAAGCTAGAGGTGGATTTTGCTGGAGACTCTGACAGGCTGGATACACCTTCATCAGCTTGGAAAAACAAGCCCACACTCTCATAAGAAAATAAAAATTAATCCTAAGTAATGGGAACATTTTCCTTGTCATGTGTTGCATCCTTCTGGGCTCCTCCTTGTCTACTAGGCAAGGATGCTGTTGCCTTCAAGGCTCAACCTGCACAGGATCATCCCTGGGACCTACAAGCCTCAAGAAGCACCACCAGAACCATTCCCAGCTGGCATCCTATAGTCAGCCACCCTCTCCCAAAAGCGAAGAAAGCTTAACATGACAGAAACAGCCATGCTGTGCCAGCCCATCTCAGGGCCAGAGGGCAAATCTTGCCAGTACCAAGCTCCCAAGAGGAGATGTGGCCACTGAGGATGAGTTCCTGGCAAGTGAGAAGAAGACGGCTCTATCCTCAATCAGTGCTCATGGTTGGACTTTGAGATGGAACCACGGAAGGGGAAAGGTGTCCCTGCCCATGGCAAGGGGTTGGATTGAGATGATCTATGAGGTCCCTTCCAGCCCAAACCATTCTGAGATTCACTGAAGGGCTCTGGTATCATCCCAGAGCGAGCTGCATCACATTTGGGGCTGGAGCCTTTCCCGGCGTCAGTGGCACGATGCATTTACGTCAGCGTGTGACAACGGGCCCGGAGTGACAAGGACTAAGGTAAGATTAAGCATTCAGGAGCCAAGCGTGTCCTTCACTAAAACAAGGGCGCCGAAGCCTTATCGCGCTGCCTTTCGGCACAGCCACGTGCCCAGGCACAGCCTCAACCTCCAGCTCCGGCCCCGGCTCGGATGCACATGACTTGGCAAGGCACTGCTGCAGCTTCTTTCTCCCAAGGAAATCATTCCTTCCCCAGCCCAGCCGTGACAAATGTTGGGAAATAAAGCCCCGAGACAACCTCCCGCTGCATCGCCGACGTGTCGGCGTGACAGACTCCGTGTGCTGACTTCACACCCCAACCAACGTGAGCGTCTTCCCTGCATTTGTGAGTCTTCCACGAGGGAGGAACTGATGGATTTCTGCAGTCGCTGGTGCTCGCAGAGCCGTCGGTGCACACTGTTCCAAATTATTTCCATTTCTAATTAATATTCATAAACGAGCCACAATACTGCGCCTTCCATCAGCCGTCACACACCACCCACGCTAGATGAAAGGACAACTACACGAGATAAGCAGTTTATTGGATCAAAAGTCCCCTTTAGACGAGGAGACAGCTACTGCAACAGCCTCCAACTGATAGCATCCCATCACATGGAGGGAGTATCAGCAAATCTCCCTCTTTAAACCCGAGATTTAGCACACGGAATGTACAACACAATTATTATGTTAATTTAGCTGCATTTTTTCGCTGTCTGCTTGAGGCTTCAGCTGGAGGGAGGAACTTCAGTTTGAAGAGCTGCCACTGAAAATGGCTACTTCAAAAAACTCAAGTGACACCCAATTATACCATCAGCTTTTGGGTTTAATCTCCTTTTGTCCCTGTTGTCAGCACCGTTGCCTCACCTGGCTGGTTTTGGGCAAGGACTCTGCCCTTCAGCTTTTGCCTTTACCAACCATCTACATCTTGCTCCAGCAGGATCCTGAAGGAGCTTTACCTGTCCTCCTCCTCAAACTCAGTTTAGGTTTTTCAGCAGAAAACAAGGACCTCATCTGCCTGCACAGAACATGGCCTGAGAATAACAGCTGTTATTGTCCACTACCCCTGCATGGACAAGAAATTAATCAGAAATACACCAGACATTCACATCAAGCCCATGCAGGGTGACAGAAAATGCTGAGACTTTAAGATCACATTCCCCCCTTTCCATTGATGGGAAATAAGTGTTTCCCAGCTTTAAACTGAAAGGCAGTAGGGCTAGATTGGATATTGGGAAAAAAGTCTTCCCTGTCTTCCCTTCTCAACACCTGGCACAGGGTGTTGAGAAAAGCTGTGGCTGCTCCTGGATCCCTGGAAGTGTCCAAAGCCAGGCTAGACAGGGCTTGGAGCAACCTAGGACAGAGGAAGGTGTCCCTGCCCATGGAAAGGGGTTGGAACTGGAAGATCCTTAGAGTCCCTCTGAACCCAAACAATCCCAGAATTCCATGATTAAGAGGAGCAGAGGAAGGTGCATTGCCCACCACTCTCCAGAGCTCTTCTGCTCCTGATCCATGAGGGACCCAAACAGTCTGCCCAAGAAAAAGCATATTTACACCCATTGCCAGAGAGGGAAAGTATAAATATTTCCAAAGCTTTATGAAGACTGGTACTTACAGTCATGCTTTGAAAGGGAAAGAATAAAGCAAAATATTCAATTAGAAAAAATTACTATAATTGCAGGTTCTATTTTATCCCTCCATTAAAGCAATAAAGTGCCTCGAAATATTGCTAAGCTGGGATACAGAGCTTAGTGCTACTTAACATATTAATATACATACAGGGGGGTTAATTTAATTTAGATCTGCATGAGGGTCTTCTCTCCTCCTTGGCCCCCATGGTCTCCCCCTACACTTCCAGCTGGATATCCATGCATGTTTCTCCCCCATTCCAAGGGATGGACATGCAATGCTGAGGCTGGACATAAATTCTGACATGTGCTACACACCTCTGGAGCCAGAGGACATTAAGCACATCCATGCACAGCTCCACACACAGAGATTCCCAGTTTAAACCATGTTTGTCTGCCCCTCAAAGCTCTGATGTCTGAGTATTTGATTTTCTGTTGGACGAAAATGTCCAATTCCTGCTCTCTGAACATCAAACAAAATCCTCTTGGAAATGTAAAATCATCCCATTTTTCTCTAATAGTACATAAATCCCATGGGAAGGGATTTGCCGTTGAAAGTCACTGAGCAAGGAACTGCTGAGGCTGAGGAAGGGGCTCTTCCTCCCAGCCTTGGCTCTCTCCATGCTTTCTCCACACTAGGGTGCCATGAGCTGCAGTTTTCCGAATATAACCTCGCTCTTCCCTGCGACAGAAGATAAGTGAATCTTATTTTAGGGAGCCCTTCATCCTTTTAATTAAACAAATTTATATCACTTCTCCGTATCTCATAGCCTCCATTATCTTTTGTGAACTCCTACAATTCTGTTGTAAAGATATATTGAAAAGCGCTAATTGAGATAATCTCTGGAATTCAAGAGTTGCTGTATTTTTAGCCATGTTTTAAAACTATTTTCCCTTTGTTTCTGGAATGCCTCCCATCCTTCCTCCCATGCCAGACTGTTTACATTATTTAAATGCCTTCTGCTTATACCACTCTTTACAATTTTTACTTCAACAACATCGGCCTCCGTTGCTCTTTTTTCCCTCGCTTAGACATAACTGGGATGAATTCCAATCCCAAACTCAAAACCACTCCTGGTGCTTTACTGCTGTCTTCTGTGTTTGGTAGATCAGGCAACGTATTTCTGCCACCCTGTCATCCCGGGCTGCCTGTGTGGGGGATCCAAGCATGAGGAGTTAAACTGATCTTTTTTTTAACAAGAGAAAATGGGAGAAGGATGGTTTTCCCAGAGTCTGGAACTCTTTAAATTCACAGGGATACGTGACATGTCCCTGCTTCAGGAGATGATCCTGAGCCACCCCACTGAAAGGGTGGGGGAGCTCATCTCTCCTGGACTTTTTTTGGAGAGTTATGATGTCCAGTGTCCATCACAGAAGCAAAACATGATCCTGCTCTCTGCCTCTATAGAAAACCCTACAGAACCCCATGAGCTCAGGGAGGTTCTGGCAGCTGGACATGATCCTCCCTCACTGAGGTTTGGGTTTTTCCCACAGATTTAATTTGCAAAGTGATAAAGGCAGCTCCAGCTGCCAGAGCCTTTTGCATCACAGCTCCTGGGGAGTTTTTAATAAGAGTTCTGCAAAAATGGTGGGGGTTTTATGGGAAACTTCTCCCACATCAAGCAGACCTGTGAAGGTAGAAAAGGTGATGTAGCTCAGTAGCCAACAGGAGTTTTCCAGCATGAGCTGAGACCTCTGCAGTGTCCATTTAAACTTGTTCACAACAGGCTTGGTTTTCCTAGTGTCCATTCACTGACCATCTACACGGCACTGATGCAGCATTTAGGAGAGTTTCCTGTCTTAGTCCTATTTCCCACAGAGTTTTGGGACAGGGAAAAGATGCCAATTCCCTCAGCCCATCCTGTACAAAGGGGGGTACTTAAAGAGGAGGTATAAAAAAGAGGAAGAGTGACTTTTTAGATGTACAGATAGTGATAGGACAAGTGGGAATGGTTTTAAACCAAAAGAGGAGAGATTTAGGTTAGATATGTGAAAGAAATTCTTTCCTGGGAGGGTGGAGAGACCTTGACACAGGTTGCCCAGAGATCCCTGGAAGTGTCCAAGGCCAGGTTGGACAGGGTTTGGAGCAACCTGGGATGGTGGAAGGTGTCCCTGCTCATGGCAGGGGGTGAACTGGTTGGTCTTTAAAGTCCCTTCCAACCCAAACCATTCTATGAAATTATTCTATTCCATGATAACACAGGGATATTTCTTTGGGATGCCAAAATCCTACTGCAGGTAAACCAAATCAGAATGGAGCAGAGGAAGAGGAGGTCATGATAAAGGCTCTGGGCTTGAACACAGAAGGTTTCAATAAAGCTGCCAATTCTGCAAAAGATCTTCTGTGTAGCTGAAGTCACTTGAGGACAGACTGTGAATATTTCAGAGGTGAACCTGAGCTCTCAGAGATTTCCAAAAAAAGGAGACGTGAGGAGCAGCACAATCTTCAGGTCCCATTATAGTTTTGGGGACACATTTGAGATGGCCTTTTGCTCTATTTTTTTGTCTCTTGGCCAAGATTTGATTTTGTTCCTGGTTCAAAATATGGAAGTAAAGAATAAAACACGCATTTATACTGAAATAATGAAAGTCCATCAGTGAAATTTGTTCAGGGATGGTCAAATAGCAACTCCTGAGACTCCACCTCAGCATCATGAATGTGGTTCCTCTGCTACAGCATTTCCATATAACCAAACACAGGCTGAAACTGGAATACAGGGTGGTTGGAAATGTAAATCTGAAGAGGAGAGAATGACAAAAAAATTTAAAAATAAAAATCCATCCATGGAGAGATGCAATGGGCTGCTCTTGGGACACAGCTAAATGCTCAGTCCCACAATCCAGAAGACTTTGGGAGCATCTTTGACAGTGGAGCCTAAAGGATATGGGATGTGCCTGATGTTCTGCCCTGCAAAGATCAAGCAAACCCCCTCCCCAGGGTTCAAAATACAAGGTGTTCCTCCCTCCATCAGACTGCTGCTAGGCTGGAGGATTTTCTAAAGATCCTCCTCCCCTGTAAAGCTCTTTCCCCATTTTCTTGGGATCCTGTTTAGAAAAGCACCTCTGTGCCCTAAAGCATCACAATAGGCTTGGCCATCATTCTGAATCCCAGCACATCAGAAGAAGGTGGGTCAATGAAGTGACAATATTTGGCATATGTTCTTTGCTTACGCCTTTAATTACAATTTAATTTTCTCTCTAGCAAAGCTTTACTCTGACTCACAATTCCTCCTGCCTAAAAGCTTCCAGGTGTTAAAACGCTGCCTTGTACTACTGCTGATTTTCACTACAGTCAGGTGCTAAAAATCAAGTCAGGATTCAAGGGAAATAAATCAAAATGAGTAGAGAGTGAAGTTGTGTGAGGGATCCAGACTTTTCCACAGGCTCACCTTCGTTCCCCAAGGAAAATTACACATTTGATGTCCCATTTCTGCTCCTTGCAGTCTCAAGGCAGAGCAAGCAGCTCTCCTCCAAAGAGATGCTTTATCACCATCAGTTCTTCCTCCATCCTTTTCATTAAAAGAAATGCTCCCTGAATAACCTACATTTGTTCGGAGAAGAGAACCACTGCAAGGAATAAAGCTGGCTCAGTGCAGCTGCAAGCAAAATGGAAGTGTCTGGAAAGGTGGAAAATACAGAGTCTAGAATTTTAACACACAAAAAATGGTGAGCCATCTTTCCTCTTTCCCTTGGCACCCTGCCTCCCCTCCACCAGGAAAGGCACTGTCAGGCTGCCACTGGCATTAGAGATAAAGCCATAGGATGAGTGGGAAAAAAACAAACAGCTGTTTTTCCTGGAGTTCAGCTTGAACAGCTGAAAAGGGATGATGTGGTCAAGGACCACATGGGTGGGAGCATTAGGAAAGCAACTTGCAACCCAGCTTCAAAGCAGTTGGGTTCCCTTCCAGCTTTTGGACTCCTGGGGATGCTGTCCCCAAAATACCTTCCAATGGTGTCTTCACCTTGAAAGCCGTGGAAATTTTATGCTGGTTCCAGTAAGAACTAAATCAGCTCACCAAAGCAGTTCTGCTCCCCTTTCCTACTGCCCAAAAACCAGGGCAGGGGGGGTGATGAGCTGCTGTCACTGCCCAGCCACAGGGCACCACACAGCTCTTCCTCAACAGCATCCAAGAACAAACCAAACTCCAGTTTCTCCTCCAAGCTCCACTCCCCACCTGCCCAAGCCATGCTGTCTCTGCAGAAACACTGGGTCGCATGGGAAGGGGAGTTCCCAGCAGGTCTGGGCAGGATTTTATTTTTCCCAAGGAAAGGTTTGGAGAAATCTCTGCCCTCCCAAGGCTGGCCCAGCAGATCTGCTCCAACATCTGTGGTTGGACCCCCTCTAGTGGGAACCACTCAACAAGACATGGAGCATCACCACCACCCGCCACCCATGGAGACCCCACTCAAGGGATAAAGCCCTTTTCCCATCGTTATTATGATTATTATTATTATTTCCACTCCCTCACAACCTACGTGCTCTGTAGATGTTGTTGGACCTCTACACCCACAGCCCAGCACTTCCTTATGGAGATGCTGCAGAAATGGAGGTGGAATGGGTAAGTTTTTTGGAAGGGAGAAAAACCTCACTAGAAAAAAATATAAAAAGTTATACCCCGGACCTGATTTTGTAAGGAGAACATATTTATCATCTATCCCAGAATGTCTTCCCTCTGCCAACTTGTCAAAAACTGACAAAACTCCATACTATAAAAGCAAGCTGTTAAAACTTGGCTAAAAGGAAAAACTCAGCTGCCAGACAAGCTAACCAGAAAAAGCTGAAAAAAATATTCCAACGTGCCAAGGAAGGCAGTAAATTTACAGAAAGGCTCTACAGAGCTGAACATCCCAAACCAAGACAAGAAGGCAGCATTAGGTCAGCAGCTTCTGGTGCATCTGCTGCTTGACAAGCAGATGGTTTCCACTTTGAGGGATTCGGGCAGAGAACTTCAGAGTTGTAGCTACCTGTATTTCTAAACTATACAAAATAATGTGTCTCTAACTCACAAAGTTAATCCCAGACAAAGTATCTTAGAAGAGCCCAAATCCACTCAATACAAAGTCATTAAATGCCACATACTCCATCTAAACCCACTGATTCATCTTTCCACCTCCGAAGATGAACAGCTCACAGATTTGGTCTTTCCACTAATAAAAAAGATGCCAACTCTCTGCCTAAATGTTAGGAATTTCTCACCATGTATGTACACAAGACAATTTTTAATGTCACAACAGTGACAAGAGCTGTTGTGGTTTCCTGGGGTTTCTTGTACAGAATGTTTTTCTCCTAAATCTGTATTTTAATAACAAACCCCATAAATAGAGCACATTCATGTCCCAAAACTAACCATCACTGATAGTTTCACAGACACAGAGAGACTTCCAGCTGGTAAGCATTCATTTTAGCTCAGCTCCACATCCCGTTAATCCAATGGAATCCAATAATGTTTGCTTTAATAGCACGGCGCAACGCAAGGGATCGGACTTTCCACTCTAAACCCTCTATTCCAGGGCAGCATCCATGACCCAGTAACCCACTTCCAGCAGAGGTTAAGGAAAGGTACATCAGACTGGGAAGTTCACTCCTGTCATTCATACAACCTGTGCAACTACTCAAGATACCAAAACTTCTCCTGAATTTACACGGCTGAACAGCTCCAGCAAAAGCAACAGCATTTTCTTCACTCTTGTTTCCAGCAAAACCACAGCATCCCTCCTCAAGGAACAGCCCTTGGCAGCTTGCACAGCAGCACCTCCATAATGAGCATAACGTGCCTCAACTGGCATCTTCACTTTTTTGGATAGTCTGGATGAATTGTTCAAGTCCTCAAGGCAATCTAAGATTTGAGAGGAAAGGTGAATATTGCAGGTTTATGAAGGTAAAAAACCCAGGAGCTGAGCTTTATTGGTGGGAATGGTATTGGAGATCAGGCTACTGGCATCCATTTGAGATCAGACTACTTCCAGCAAGAATTCAAAATATATATATCTATACACACACATATATGTTTTTACTATTTTTCCAACAGCCACTATAGACAGACAGTATTAACACATCCTTCAGATCCCAACTGAACTATAAAAAACACAAAAACTCCAGGAATATCACTAAATCCCCCCTCAGCACTCGCACTGCCCCCTCAGCCCTCCTGCCTGGTCACGATCCACCCTCTGAATATGACATCAACAGACAAAGTCCCCATCCAGACTGCTCCAAAACAAGCTCCTTCTCCCACAATCCTGACAAAATGAAAAGACAGCCTTGCTAAAATAAGATCCCGATGTATATTTATATTTCTGCCATAAAATGCTATTTATTCACCATCTTATTGGCGAGCCTTCCCAGTATTTACGAGAAGAAGCCGCCACAGGAATTGTGTCATCCCTCAAAATCCAAACGCAGCTTTACCTAACGTATTCAGGATGAGAATTCCTGTACTACTCCAACCTGCCCCCCTCCAATTCTCCACGGTTTCGCTCCCAGCTGCTGAGCAACACCCACGACATCCCCTACGTAAGGTACGATCCCAATTACGCTCCATGCAGCGGCAGCGCGGATCCGTGATCCCACGGGAAACCGGGCTCGGAGCATTACGCACTGAACTTACGCTGTCCTAGGTTTTCCTCCTCCATCCCCACGTCTAAACTTCCCAGCACGCAGCGATTGTGCTGCAGGCAAAGGCAGCCAAACCAGTGTGTTCCAGTATTAGTCCCATCACCGCATCCGAGATTAATTTTAATGGCGTTGGCAATAGCTGTAGTGGGAATGCAAAAAGACACCCTCGTGGAGGCTGCTCCACAGATCCCAGGAAGTTAATTCTGGCTCTGGTCAGATATTGGGAGTCGGCTCCACGCTGTGCAGCGTGCCTTAAAGAGCAGGAGCTGGGCACTGGTGGGATTAGAGATCAACAGGAGAGAAAGCTCCCTGATTTCACCTAACATGATCTGGGCTGCAGCACTCCTTATCAGTCCCCTTTGGCATTCCCAGCCCTGCACAATCTCAGAAGCAAATGTTTTTCCTCTGCATTAGCATAGCAGGGAGAAAACTGGGCAACTTTAGCTTTGTTTCTTCCTATTACCTAAAAATCAGCCCCCTACATGCAACCCCTCTGTCCCTACTGGCATCACTTCGGCATCCCCCTCCCCAAGCGCTCACTCGAGCATGCCATGGCATGGGGTGTTTGTGCACAGCTAAAACACAATCATTTCTTCTGCCTGACTCCAAGAAAGGAAAAATCCAAGTTGCCAGAGGAGCATCTGCATTGAGAACCGCTTCTGCTGACGGGATCAGCACTTGGGAGTACCAGGGGAAGCAGCAGAAAGGGTCGCGGACCAATTCATCATCCTCGCACGCACCACCCGCAGACATCCCCCTCCCGCCACCCCCCAGCCCAAATCCCGGCTGTAAAAAACCCATAAAAATAGAATAAACCCCCAAGCAGAAGTTGAGAACAAATGTGCTTTGAACGCTGCACAAATGACATTGAAGATGCAGAAGAAATATGTATTTGCTGTTGCACTGCATGATTGCATGGGCTTATTTCCTACGTACACATCTCACGCACCCTTCCCACGCAGATCCCCTCCCCTCCACCCCCGCGGCTTCTTCAAAAAAAATTGGCAAAATAAAAATCTTTGATCCCTAAGGATTATTTTAAAAGCTACAAACGCCAAGCGACCCCCACCTGGAGCCTCTTCCCTACAGCCTGACCCATCCATAGCGTGGAGGGGGTGCAGCCACCACCCCGTGACACGACCTAGAGTTGTCCCTCTACCCCCACCCCAAATCTCACACCCCTTCCACGTTACCAACCCGCGCCCCAGCTCAGAGGATGCTGGGCCACGCCGGGTTTTTACAGCTGTCCTTACACCACCTCTTTCCGTAAGCCCGACATCTCTGTGGCAGTGTTTGCATCCACAGGCTTTCATCCTGGAGAATCCCTCCCTGCCTCCTCCCACCTCTCTTTTTGGGGAGGATAACGTAATTTCCAGCTCGCACTGGAGGATGTTTTTTTATTCCTGCCGAGCCCGAGGTCACTTCCCAGACTCGTCCTCCGGCCAGTGTCTCCTCCACCCCAGGACCTCTCCCTCCGGCAGGGAACAGTCCCTTATCGCTGACCTTCAGGCTCACACCGGCAGCCCCACCGCCGTCGTCCCCACCGAGGAGGCTTCTCCTTTCTCCAAAACCACAGCCGAGGCATCACGCTGCATTTTTCCACTCCCACCACCCGCTCCTTCGGTTCAAGGGGAGTCAGCGAGCCAGCAGCTCCCACTCCACTGGCTGGGGGAGAGGCTCTCGGGGATGGATGAGACCCTCACCCCTCATCCCTACGGCATCTGTGGCAGGAGGACATCTGGAACCCCTCTGGAACCAGCACGTCCCAGTGCTTGGCAGCCAGGGGTCTACCCCCCCGCAGACCCTCTCTGGAGCAGCCCCGGCATTCCATGGGGTCTTCTCCTGGCTGCCCCCTGACTCCAGGAGGGGGGTGGTGGGACGAGACTCCTCCAGGGCCATAGGACCTCCCTCTGCAGCGCTGCCACTGCCAGGGTCACCCCAAGCCCCGGGCCTGTCCTGGAGGGAAAAGCAGCTCCATGACCCCCCTCTCCATCCTGCCCCATGTCTGTGGAGCACCATCTCACTCCCACGGAGCTAGAATCCCTTCCATCCCACAACATGGGGGGCATAGAACTGTGTCTCCTCCACTCTGTGAGGTGACAGCAGCCCTATTCCCCTCTCCTCAGCCCCACATGCTCATTTCGGGGGGGCATCTCTGCTCCCTCTGGGGTTCTTCTCAGTGAAGAAGGGATCACCCCAAATCTCCACGTGGGGAGCACCATCTCATGTCCTGCTTGTACCAACCAATGCCACTCCTCCCACCTCAGCCCCACAGACATATTTTGGGGCAACTTCTCTTCCCCCAAACGTCCCCTCAGCACAAGGGGGACCTTGACACCTCCTCCACTGTGGGGAGCACTGGCACCTCAGACCATGAGGTGACAATGACCCCCATGTCCCCCACCTCAGCCCCCCAGGCTCATTTTGTGGGAATCACTCCTCAATCGCTCCTTTGGGTCTCTCCTCACTCAAAGTTGGAGTAACCCCCAAATCTCCCCTCCTTCTCCACGTGGGGAGCACTGCGCTGACCATCATCACCTCAGACCACGAGGTGACACTGAGCCATGTCCATCTCAGACCACAAGCTGACAACAACCCCCATCTGCCCTACCTCAGCCAGGGACAGTGACCCATGTCCACCTCAAATCATGAGGTGACACTGACTCCCATCGGTCCCACCTCAACCAGGGGACAGCCATCCACCTCAAGCCATGAGATGACACTGCCCCACGTCAGCCTCAAACCATGAGATAACAGCAATGGCCATCTGGTCCACCTCAGCTGGGAGACAGCAACCCACCTCAGCCTATCGAGGTGACACTGACCCCCATGTGGCCCACCTCGTCTAGGGGACACTGACCCACATCAAACCATGAGATGACACTGATCCACCTCAAACCAGGAGGTGACACTAACCCACGTCCACCTTGGACCACGAGCTGAGAGCTCCCCACCTCATCCAAGGGACAGTGACCCATTTTAAACCAGAGAGTGACACTGACCCATGCCCATCTTGGACTACGAGCCGACAGTCACCCACATCCGCCTCAAACCAGGCGCTGACAGCCACCTACAGCAGCCCCTCCTCGGCCAGCGCACACTGACCCACGTCCACCTTGGACCACGAGGTGACACTGTCCCCGTCCATCTCAAACCAGGAGGTGACACTGTCCCCGTCCGTCTCAAAACAGGATGTGACAGAGCCCCACATCCCCCCTGGACCAGGGGTTGACGCTGCCCCACGTCCCGCTCGTACCGGGCGCTCGCAGTCCCCGCTCCC
>WBNO01017907.1:216847-251885 GCA_013400575.1 Peucedramus taeniatus
GGCGGCGGGAGCGCGGCGGGGCCGGCGCGCACGGGAGGGAGCGGCGCCCTCCGCACCCCGTGCCGCGGGTACGGACAGCGTCCACCGCAGCGGGATGCTCCGTGCCCCGTCCGACCTGGCCCGGGGAACTCACAGGGATGAGGCCTGGAGAAGGGGAGACTGAGGGGGGACCTCGCCGCGATCTGCAACTTGCTCGTGAGGGGGAGAGGAGGAGCAGGCGCTGGGCTCTGCTCGGTGCTGACCCGGGACAGGAGCCGAGGGAATGGGCTGGAGTTGTGTCAGGGGAAGGTTAGGTTGGATACTGGGAAAAGGTTCTAATCCCAGAGGGTGACTGGGCGCTGGAACAGCTCCTCAGATAATGGTCACAGCGCCAAACCTGACGGAGCTCAAGGAGCACTTGGACAGCGCTCTCGGGCACAGGGTGGGATTGTTGGGGATGCTGGGATGCTTCTGTGTGGGGCCAGGAGTTGGACTGGATGATCCTTGTGGGTTCCTTCCAGCTCAGCTTATTCTGTGATTCTCTGGACAATCTCTGCCCTCACAGGTCTCAAAACCCTCACATGGAAGAATTTCTTCCTAAAGTCCCAGCTAGCCTTGCCTTTTTTCAACTTAAAACCATTCTCCCTTGTCCTGTCACTCCATGCCCTTGTCCAACATCCCTTTCCAGCTTTCTTGGAGCTTCCTTACAGAATCACAGAATTTGGTTTGAAAAGACCTCTGGCGTCATTGAGTCCAGCTGTTAACCCATGGACATGATCACACCTAAACTGTATCCCCAAGTTCTACATCTACACATGTTTTGTAAACCTCCAGGGATGGGGATTCCACCATCAGGTTGCTTTGGGCAGCCTGTTCCATCGCCTGACCACTCTTTCCATTAAGAAATAATGGAATTGAATATCCAGTCTAAACCTCCCCTGGTACAACTTGAGATCACAGAATCACAGAATCACAAAATCATTTAGGTTGTAAAACACATTTGAAATCATCGAGTCCAACCTATGACCAAACACCACCTTGTCAACGACAACAGAGAGCTGAGTGCCACATCCAGTCATTCCTTGAACACCTCCAGGGATGGTGACTCCATGACCTCACTGGGCAGCCTGTTCCAATGTCTAATCACCCATTTTGAGAAGAAATTCCTCCTGATGTCCAACCTGAATGTCCTCTCCAGCCATGTAAGACGTAGGCTCTAAGATCTCCCAAGGGTTCTCTTCTCTAGGCTGAACATCCTCAGTTCTCTCAGCCTTTCCTCATAGGAGACATGTTCCATCTCTTTAGTCATCTTGAAATCACAAAATCTGTGCTGAATCATAGAATTTTTTGATTTGGAAGGGACATACAAGTCTGACCCCTCACCTTGCATGGGACACCCCAACTATCCCATCCTGTGCCTGAGTGCGTTTTCCAAACACTCCTTGAGCTCTGGCAGCCTTGGGGCTCTGCCCATTCCCTGGAGAGCTTGCCCAGTGCCCGACCACCTCTGGGGGAGAACCTTTCCCTGATACCCAACCTGAATCTTCCTGACACAGCTCCAGCCATTCCCTGGGTCCTGTCTCTGTCACTGGAAGCAGAGATTGGAACTGCCCCTCCAAGGAGCTGCAGCCCCTGGTGAGGTCTGACCTCCATCTCCTCCAGCTGAACAAACCCAGTGACATTATGTGCTTCTCAAATGGCCCCTGAGACCCTTCACCCTCTTCCTGGCTCTCCTCTGGACACTTAAAAAGTTGCCTTGTGCTTCTTCCAAGTGTTTTCACCACCATTCTGCAGACCAGCCTCAGCTGGACCCCCTTGTGCTGACCCCATCCTGCTCCCAAATCAGCTCCCCAGTGCAGTGTCAACTGCCCTGTCCCTGCTCAACCTCAGATCCCAGGATCACCACTCAGTTCATCCTTAGGCAGGCTGCATTCCACCTTCCTACCTCCAGCAGATCCCAGGTCCCTGGCAGATCTGGGACCTCCTCTGGGTTTCTTTTTGCTTTTTCCCTTCCCATGGCTGTGCTGGGGAAGGGGGCCTCCTGTCCTACCCCATCCCACAGGTTCCTCTCCTGTACTCAGAGGATGGTGGAGCTGTGGCTTTCCCATCCCTGGAAATGTTGAAAGCCAGGTTCGATGGGACTTGGAACAACCTGGGATAGTGGAAAGTGCTGCTGCCCGTGGCAGTGGGTGGCCCTGGATGAGTTTTAAAGTCTCTTTCAACCCAAACCTTTCTGTCATTCTTTCTCTGTTGATAACAGCTCTCTCCAAGCACACCTTGGCACCTCAGCCTCATGCTACCTGACTGCCTTCTCAAATCCCCCACTTTGGTGTCTTCCTCTCCTTCCAACACAGGGATTCTCCATCCCCTCCTCTGCTCTTTGTCATTCCCTTACCCCTTTGGGGGACACTGCTTTTCCCACCCTGTACTTAAAGTCAGGCAGACTCTCCAAAGGCTCAGCTCTGTGCTGGAGAAACCTCTGGCAGGCTGAGGAAGCAGCTCTCAGCTCTATTTCTGGAATCTGCTTTGAGCTGGGCTGCACCCCAGGCAGCTGTTTTACTGAAGGACCCACTGGCAGTCTGGGAAAGCCAAATTCCAGGTCCTTTCCCCCCAGTTCCATGTCACACATCTGTTCATTCATCATATCCATATTTTCTGAGCTGTCTTGTGCTGTCCTCTGTAGGTTACATTCTCTCCTCTTTTCCATGTGTTTTTTTTTCCCCATCATTCAATAAGAAAACTCCTTCCAGATGCTCCCTCTCCAGCGCCTGCTTCTGCCTCTTTCTGTGGGAGTTTGAATTCCACCCTTTCTCCCTGTTTTTTCCTTTAAACTGTGTCAAAATATCAGGGTTGAAAATGCCAGGACTCCAGAACTGGCTGGAAAAGTTGCTGCTTTGCAGAGTCTAAATTGCAACATGGAGAAAAAAAGAAACAGCTCCAAGAAGGTAGAAAAATGGGATAAAGTGAAGATAAAATGCTTTTTCAGGGAGGAAAAAATTAATTTAATCTTGAAGAAAAAGTGGGAGAACTTTCATATATTAAACAGGCTCTCTGGGAAGGGTATATTCAGTGTTTCTGGGTAATGTCAAAAGTGCTGAAAAGTTTTGTGAAGTCTGAAAAAAAGGCTGCTGGTTTTGAAGTGGTTGGATCCTGCTGTAGCAGAGAAACAGAAGAAAGGGAGCAGAAAGCAAAGCTTTGGGCATGATCCACCTGGATGCACCTGATGCACACCTGGATGTGGACAAATTTCACTTGGAGTGAAACTCTGGCACAAAGTTCCCCAAAAGGAGAAAACTGGTATTATTTATAATATTATATAATGGGATAAGACACAGCAGGATCCCACAGATCCCCATCATAATGCTTTCAAATGTTGAAGATATTCGCTCATTTTCTGTTAACTTCAGCTATTATAAGAATATGGAAATAAATAAGAGCAAAACCAGCCCTCGACCAAATTACTTCATGTGCATAAGACATGTATAAATATATATATACCATCCCTCTCCTGGTGGATACTTTCAAACCTAAATATGGATGTTAATTCTCACAACAGTAAGAAA
Organism: Peucedramus taeniatus; assembly: GCA_013400575.1. Lineage (NCBI taxonomy): Eukaryota > Metazoa > Chordata > Aves > Passeriformes > Fringillidae > Peucedramus > Peucedramus taeniatus. The sequence goes on from WBNO01017907.1 coordinate 220,390, forward strand.
TAAGGACTCTGGGACCCATATTTTTGGGTGAGAAGCACCCAGATTAAGCTTCAACTTCTGATTTGCAGTATGAGGAGATATAAATGGAAGCATCCCTCATTCCTTCAAACTTTTCTGTGTGGCAGATTTGCTACATATGATTAAAAAGATTAAAAAAAAAAAACCCAAAGCCCAAAACAACAGAGAAGTAAACAAACTATTTAATCTTATTACTTATATAGAAGTGTAGGTGAACCAGTAAGGGGGCAGACGAGTCATCTGTTTTGGTACAAAACCAACCCAAACTTGTTTGATGAGACATTCGGGTGGGAGAAGGCAGCAGTTGAGGATTTCAGCGTTGGCACGTGGAATAAGAGAAGCAGCTGCTTGGGCAAGGGATGACACAATGACAATTCCCTGCTGGCACTGCCCCCAAACTCCTCGGTGCAGCTGTGGCCACCTGTGCCCAGGAAAGGTGAATTCCAGCTGCAGGGAAGAGCTAGGTGTTGATCAGAGCTCAGGACAATCTGTCTTTTCTCCTGTGGACTGAAAGCTTTGGCTTGTTTAGTTTAGCTAAAAAATGAGGCTGGAGAAGGAATATGTTTTCCTGCCTATAAATACATCCTGGAAAATAAATGCGAGCGGAGGGAAAGGCGTTGGGACACTGAAGGGCAACGGTGGAAAAGTAAATGAGTAGGAACTGGCCATGAATATTTTTAGCTTGGAAATCGGAAGATCTTTCCAGTAGGAGTATCGGAGACTGAAATAAAAAAGTAACTCATTTAACACATAACTTCCTGATTTTATCAAGAAAAAGGCATGCCAGTGTGGAGGGATAAACAGCTGGGATGGAAGCCCTTTAAAGGTCTTCCATCCCAGATCATCTCTCCTTGGAAAGATCCTGTCCATTTTGATGCACGGTACGCGACGTTCCTTCCTGCACCAGGGGATGAGTCATGGCTACATGACTCTGTGGGTGGCCAGAAGTGATATCTCCACCACTTACATCTTAATTCCTGATTATCCCATGATGTTCTCCAGCTCCAGCTCCTCACTTAGCACACACCAGAGATGTACCCATGTCCCAATCTCCCCACAACCCCCTGATTTCCCTGTTTCCCACAGCTGCTGCTGTGGGGTTGCTTTGGCCAAGAACATGGGGTTGATGCTTTGCCCCTTTAGTCCACAAGAACTCCCATTCCCTTGTAGTCCTGGCCCTCGCAGGGAGCCAGAAGTCATTACTCAGAGCCTGTTTCTTTTATTAGCCGGCACTCGGTATTTTTAGGGATTTTTTGGAAGTTGTGAGTGTCAATCACACCCATGATGAGATCTCTCAACTCATATTTTTGAGAGGAGAAAGCTTTTCTTGGCACTCAGCAGCATCCCACGCTTCCATCACGCTGGAGGCACTTGTGTCCGGAGGTCTGGGTAAACTCTGGGTGACCCCAAGATCTGCAAGTATTTATAAAACATGTTTAGCCAGGGTTTTCCTTCGCAGCACTGGGAGCTGATCTGTCTGTGCCTTGCATTTCATGTTCCTGCTGTTCTCCAGGAGCACCAGGAAGGCATTGGGAAGGGGAGGCGTGTTCAGTGCTCCAGCAGCACCCCGGCATGGGATCACAATCTCCTTGTGCTGCTCGGTTAAAGGCTTTTTTCATCCTGATCAATACCCTAATTGAGCTGTGTGGTCTTCCATCTTGCAGGCATTTATTCAGATCAGGGGAACAAACACTAAATATAGAGAGGTATGTAAGCCAGAATCAGAGTTGTGTAAATCTGGAGCTAACTCATTTAAATAACTGGGGGATGGATCCAGCTGAGTGTTTGGTGTACATGGAGTACAGATAATTACAATTAATGGGGATTTACTTTAAGCAAAGTAGGTCAGAAAAAAATGACATCTTATTGTGTCATTAGTTTCCATCAATTACTTCCATGTTGTTTGCTCAGTTCCCAAGTCAAACGAGTGTGGGCTGACAGCCTCGCAAGCTCAACTTGGTATTGTCTCTAAAAATCAAACTGCATTATTTCTGCCTCATGCATCATCACTAACAATAAAGCATCCACTGCTGGAATATAGCAGGTGGCTTTGTTATTCATGCATGAGGCAGAAAAAGCTCCAGCTTCCGTTGCCACAATGTTCATGTGTTCGCAGGATCAAAAGTTGGATGTGTTGGTAAACTTAGTAGTTATTGTGTGAGGTTGACTTAGAAGACTCACTTAGGCCAGTCCTTCTGTTGATTAACTTTGTTAATTTTTAATAACCTCTTTGAATGCTACATGTATATACCAGGAGGGATCAACAGGATGCTGCTTTTGCTGCCACTTGTCTCCCTCTGGCAGCACTGTCATAGAATCGTGGAATCATGGAACAGTTTGGGTTGGATGTGATTTCTTAAAGCTTATTCTCTTCCAGTGCCCTGCCATGGGCAAGGACACCTTCCGCTATCCCAGGTGGCTCCAAGCTCCATCCAGCCTGGCTTTGGACACTTCCAGGGATTCAGGGGCAGCCACAGCTCCTCTGGGTAACCTGTGCCAGGACCTCACCACCCTCATTGTAAAAAACTCATTTCTCGTATCTAATCTAAACTGACCCTCCTTCAGTTTAAAACCATCAATCCTTGTCCCTTTTGTCCCCATATCTCTTACAGGCCCCCTTCAAGTACTGAAAGGCTGCAATAAGTTCTCGCTGGATCCTTTTCTTCTCCAGGGGAACACCCCCAGCTCTCCCAGCCTGACCCCAGAGCAGAGGGGTTCCAGCCCTCAGAGTAGCTCCGTGGCCTCTTCTGGTCTTTCTCCAGCAGCTCCACTCCTTCTGCTGTTGGAGGCCAGGGCTGGAGGCAGCTCTGCAGGTGGGGTCTCACCTGAGAGGGGCAGAGGGGCAGAATCACCCCCTCCCCTGTTGCCCACACTAGAGGATCAGCCCAGCACATGGGGAGTTTCTGGGATGTGAGAGCACATGGCCAGGGCATGTCCAGTTCTCATGCACCACTTTGTGACACTGGGCTCTCTAGGAAAGGTGCAGAAGGTCCCAGATGTTCTCTATTGAAAAGCCAGTTCACAGCCATCATAAGATCTGCCTCTAAGACAACATGAGGAATGTTTGAATGAACCTTTCCAATTCCAGCCCTTCTCTTTTATATGAGACTCAAACTTTTGAGTTTTCATTTTAGCAATGCAATTGACTGGGAAGTGACATCAGTGACTGCCAATAGTGGTAGTCCTTACTGGTCATAAATTCATGGAATCACTGAATGTTTTGGGTAGGAAGGGACCTTAAAGACCATCTATTCCCTGCCATGGGTTGGGAATTTCCCTCTAGACCAGCTTGTTCAGAGCTTCATCCAGCCTGGATGAAACAACTTTAAACAACTGAACACAGTTTGTTCTCACAGCTGGACCAAGTGCTTCACTTCCAGTTCCTTACAAGTCCCTGAAACATGTTGAGATCCTCAAGTGCTGCATGATAAAACCAGGATACCGATTCCCCACTAAATATGAAATTATATGAATCCCAAACTTGTGTCTATTGGACAGAAATGTTACATTTAAATCACTTTACACTTCCTGACAGATTTAAGAATTAGTATGGCCTTGAGACGTGTGCATTAGCGAACTTCATCGTTCCTGTTATCTAGATCTTACCTGCGGTGACAGGGTTTATTCAGCTCTCCTCAGGCTCCCTTTAATCTCCTGAGAGCTGCAGCTGTTTTCATTTATTACTGTGCATCAAAAGGAACCTGTCTGCTCTCTCTGCTTCCCCCAAAATGCCTTTTTGGGACACCATTTCGATGCCATCAGCTGAACCAGTGACATTGGATGCCTGGTCCTGGGGCTACCTAGGGAGTGGGGCTGGCCAGGAGAGGGTGACTCCAGGATTTCCATCCTTCCTGCCTCTTCTGGAAGCACTTGCATCTTTCCCATTAAACCAAACATGGGGTAATCCCCTCAGTCCTGCTCCTCAAGGAACTCGTTACCCAGTAGGAAGGAACAACGTGACTTCATCAACCAAGGAAGGTGATGAGCAGTGCAGGGAACTGTGTTTCTCCCCTTGGAAAAGCATGAGCAGCTCAGGCCTCCAGTTTGATGGACTCGCTCGGTGCTTTTCCAAGCTGGGATTTAGGAAAAGCGACTACACAGCATTTCCTACTTCCCCCCATGGGATTCCAGTGATTTAATTGGCTCTGAAGGGCAGGGATGTATCTCATAGAGTAGCTGGCTGCTGTTGTCACTGTGCCACGCTGCTCTTCAGAGCTCAGTGAAAAATAAACTTATCAGGAAATGCTTTCCCTTCCAAGCAGGGTGAAGGTTGGCCCCTGTGCCAATAGGAAGTGTGGGTAACATCCAGCTTTTCTGTTCTTCTGGGTCACTAGAAAAGCCAATGTGGAGCCATGGACCGTGGGAGGAAGTGGATCTGGATTTCACACCTTAACTAAGGTAAGGTATATTCCTTGTAAAATGATTCCCATTCCCACAGTCCCTAACGCTTGGTTTTTTTTTATAACTGATAATCACTGAATCACAGAATGGTTTGGGTGGAAAGGGACCTGAAAGATCATCTCTTTCTATCTCCTGCCATGGGCAGAGACACCTTCCACTGGACCAGGCTGCTCCAGGCCCCATCCAACCTGGCCTTGGACACTTCCAGGGATCCAGGGGCAGCCACAGTTTCTTTGGACACCCTGTGCCAGGGCCTCACCAATTCCTTCCCAATATCCCATCTCTCCCTGCCCTCTGGCAGTGGGAAGCCACTCCCTGTATCCTGTCTCTCCATCCCTTGTCCCAAGTCCCTCTCCAGCTCTCCTGGAGCCCCTTTAGGAGCTGGAAGGGGCTCTGAGCTCTCTCTGGATCTTTCTCTTCTCCAGGTGAGCACCCCAAGCTGTCCCAGCCTGGCCCCAGGCTCCAGAGCAGAAAGAACCTTCAGAGCATCTCCATAGCATCCTCTGGACTCAGTCCAACAGATCCATGTCCTTCTTATGTTGAAGGCCCCAGAGCTGGAAGCAGCACCTCAAGTGAGGGTTCATGATGTGGTAAATCTCCCCCAAACCTCTGAACGCAGCAGAAAACTTTCTTGTATTTAACACTGTCACTGCAGAATTGTTAATTAAATGCGTGACCTTTTATGTCAAACCAAATTTAGACAGGATGGTGCTCAAATCCAAACGTACCTGGGCTTCCCCCTGGGAAAAAGTCAAGGAAAAGGTGACTGGTGACTGCAGCTTCTTCCACCCCCCTCTGGCTGAAACATCAGCCCAACCACTGCCTCTTTCCGATGTGGCTGCTACACCTTGGTGTCTTTGCTTCTTCTCTTCTTGGTCCTTCCTCTAGACAAAGTACTGCAGAGAAATCACCTTCCCCTGATTCCCTGCTGATCTTCTGAGATCCTCCATGGCCCATTTTGCTAAAGCTCTGTCCACACCAGGTCTTGCTTTTTTCTCCTTTTTCATGCTGAGGGCAGAATTTCCATTTCCATTTAATTCCTGTTTTTTATGGTATGAACCTCGGAGTTGTCCTGTGCAGGGCAAGGTGTTGGATTTTGATGAACCTTGTGGGTCCTCCCTGTCTCTGGATGTTCTTTAACTCTGTGTTGGTGACACCTTTGCAGCTCTCCTCTTCTCCCCATGTACCACACAGGATTCTAATTTTTGTGTCCTTTTGCACTCAGTAAATCTTCTCCCCCTGCCTTGCCTCCACTTCAACCACCATTTTTCCCACTTTGGTCCTGAGTGGGAATGTAGAGTCTCAGAATGTTTTGGATTGGAAAAGATCTTAAAAATCATCTAATTCCAGTCCCTTGCCAGGGATTTTCCCATCCCATGATTTTGTCCTCTCCTAGATCAGCTTCTCTTGGCAGAAACAGGCTCCAGTTTCAGTCAATAGCATAGAATTTTTACCTTTTTGGGGGAAATCCATTCGCCTGCCTTTGTCACTTGGCATTAAGTGTAAGGAGATAGGGCATAAAGACTATTTATTCCATATTGGTGTAAAACTCTTTTTTTGTAGGATAACAAACTTCCTTTTTTTCTTTTTCTTTCTTTCTTCCTCTTTCTTTCTTCTTTCTTTCTTTCTTTCTTTCTTTCTTTCTTTCTTTCTTTCTTTCTTTTCTTTTCTTTTCTTTTCTTTTCTTTTCTTTTCTTTTCTTTTCTTTTCTTTTTTCTTTTTATCCCACCATATTACAAGCATCACCAATCCCCCTTCTGTGTTTTTAAATGCTTTTCATTAACTGGGCTTTGCACAGGTCATAACTCAGGGAATGGATGAGATTTCCCAGCTTGAAATGGACGCTGGAAGTCTCTCATCTCTATGGCAAAAATTATCACGTGGCAGTTTCAGACAACATCTCAGAATTAAGTCTGGCTATTCTTAAGTCCTGGTTCAGGCACACTTTGTGCTTTCTGATACGTGCAATCACCAGCATTTCCAGCTTTGCCAAGTGTTCTTATCATTTCTTCCATCTGCCAGTGCACACAATATTTCTGAATCTGTTAATTAAGGAGCTGAAGTTTTGCCCTGAGACACCAGAGTAACTGGTTCAGTTTCTTTGCAGGGAAAACTGATGCCTGCCTTGTCCATAATTACCTAAATTGTTGAGAAAAAAAAATTATTCTGCTTTCATGTTGATTCACTTTTGTAATTTCATTGCTGGGGCTAAGTGTGGCACCCATTTAAATTATCTTCTGCTCTCATTTTACTCAAGACATGTTATTTGCTAACAAAGATTCAATATGGAGAAACTGGAAGGTGACAACTACCTCCTTCATCAATGCAAATGACAATAATCTCCTCTCCTCCACCATGTAAATATAAACACTGAATCATCCCAGACAGAAATACCCTCCTGCATTTAGAAATATGAATGTGCTAAGGAGACACCTGCTCTCATTTATGGAGTCATAAAACTCAAGTTTATCCAGTGACTCCATGGCAAATCATTCAGAGATCAGCAGCAGTGTGGACACACACTAAAAGTGTCCCCAGTGTTTATTCCAAGAATATGGACATTCTTCACCCTTTGGTTACACTTGCACTTGGAAAGAGAAAATTAATTTTCCTTCTTGTCAAATTATTGGAATTATTTATTTCAAAAACCAGCCCATACAATTCCACTATAATTTATGTTCTCTAAGAGCGCTTTGATATTATTAATAGTCTCTATATAGCTTCTAAAGCAACATCAGACCTTCCACAAGTAATCACCTCTTAGACTAAGTGCTGTTGGGTGTGCAGAGGCTTCTGCTGAGGGTGATCTCTGGGTGATGCTCCTTTTTGACAGAAACTCAGCTGATGAGAGAGCACATGGAAGTCTTTGCCATCAGACTTCCAGATGTTCAGTTCTGTAGTTGACAGTACTTGAGTTCAACCGTAAAATCCCACAATGGTTTGGGTTGGAGTGGAACATAAAGATCATCCCCTTCTACCCTCTGCCATGGGCAGGGTCACCTTCCACTAGCCCAGGTTGATCCAAGCCACGTCCAACCTGGCCTTGGACACTTCCAGGGATCCAGGAGCAGCCACAGCTTCTCTGGGCACCCTGTGCCAGGGCCTCCCCACCCATAATCTTTTCCCATTATCCCATCTATCCCTGCCCTCTGGCAGCTGAAGCCATTCCCTCTTGACCAACTTTTGAAGAAGATTATGAAAGTTTGTGCCTTCCAGAAGATCTGTTGACTGCTGTGACCTCTTTGCCTCCTGAATCTCCATGAATCCTCTCAGTGGCACTGGGCAAACTTCACCCAAATGTGTATTTAGGAGGAGCATTGCAGAGCTACAGCCCCCTGCCTCCTGTGACAGACCCTGCACAAGAGGAGCAACCCCAGGGCTCAAACTTTTCTCAGCCCCATTTGGGGCTGTTGGAAGAGCCCACAAGTGTGAGCACCTTTGTGGGGTCTGGGTCTGAAAAGTATTTTGGTAGATGTGAGGGTCCAGCTATGATGTAAAACGTCTCTGAGGAGCTGAGGATGCAAAAACTTTGTCAAAATTCTCGAACAAGAGGAGAAAACCCTGTCAGAAAATCTCCCTGGGATGGGTTTGGCTGCATTGTGCCATAACCCAGCAAAGCAGAACACAGGGGCAGTTCCTGCTGAGTTACTTTTTGCATAAGAATAATAAACCTAAATGCATAAAATAATACCATCCTTCTTCTCAGAGACTGTACCATAGAATCACAAAATGGTTTGGTTGGAAAGGACCTTGAAGATCATCTCATTCCAACCCCCTGCTGTTGGGCAGGGACACCTTCCACTGACCAGGTTGCTCCAAGCCACCGTTTCCTAAACAAAGTTAATCAATAAACCTGCACATAGCTCCATGAATCTTGCAGAGAAGACAAAAGTTAACAACTGCAAAGGCAACCCTTCTCTCACCCTGCTGAAAATCCAAATTCTCCAGGCTCTGCCGGCTTCTCTTTTCATTCCTCCTCGTGCTTTGAGCCATTCTTTTCTCCACAAGGATGGGTGTTTAGATGCTCGCCTTCTAATCAGCCACAATTATAGCCTTTCCCAGGATCTTCTGCTGCCAAATTGGAGGGGGGAAAAAGAGAAAAGGTTTTGAAAAATAAGAGAGAGAGGCTAATGCTTGCAAAGACATATGTGTTTAGTGTTGTTGGCAGATTTGTAAACTTATTAGTGCCTCCACACACCATGTAATTAAGATCTACTGGTAATTAGTCAATAGTTAAAAATAGGGGTTGATATTGTGCTGCTGAAAACGCCTACAAAATAATGTGTTATCTGCTCTCAAGATGCAGTTAGTTTTGCTAAAAAATGTTAATTTAAAAAATATGTATTCATTTCAGAAGCAGATTTTTCAGCAAAGGAGATTTCAGCGAGTTTGTGTGTGTATGCATGTGTGCATCCAACCTATTTATCTTTCAACATTTCTGTGTGTTTGTGTGATGTCCAAAGAGCCTGACTGCATGTTTTGTCTTGGATAAAAATGTTAAGCTACAAAACTGCAGACTCGGCACAGCCGTGGAGAGGGAATGGGAGCTGTTCTCATTTGTCGATTTCCATTGGAATAAACCTGCTCATCAAAGGAAATTGTTCAGAAATCCATGGGAATGGCAGATGTGCAGCACCATGGGGCAGATGTCTAGTGTTTGGAGAGCTGTATGTCTATTTTCTAAATATTCAGGGATTACCACAGTCTATGGATATAATCCTTTAGTAACCTGGAATGTCAAAGACAACACAAAAGCTCCAATGCCTTGTAGCAAACAATTTGGCCAAACTGCCCTGGAAGAGCAGGTTAGAAGTCACTTGTCTTTATCCCATGAAAGAGGACCCAGAAGAGGTGATGTGGTTTTTTTTAAGATTTCTTAACTCCAGCTGTATAATGTGCTCCAGAGCTGTGAGAGTTGTTGGTGATGTTCTGAAAGGACGTCTCATTTGGCTGTCATAAGCAATCTGCAGTGATTTGTTGTGCAGACAGGCATTTGTCTCAAGTAATCCAAAGGGCTTATTGTGATTGCTTGCTAGATCCAAGGAACGTAGAGTCGACTCGATGGGGGATTCATTTATTATGCTCCCAAACCTCCCCTAAATCTTTCCTTATGTCATGTCAATGGATTTGTCAGGCCACCCTCAGACACCAGCAATGCTCTGGTGGGAGAGATTTACCTTTGCCAAGCAGAGTTGGTTGCTGTGTTGATAGAGCTGCTCCTGAAGTGCCTGTGGAGAGGGAAATTCTGCTCCAGGAAAGGAACTGCACTTTGTTTCCTGCTCTAGAGAGAAGCACCTGTTGTTGACCTTAACAGAAAAAGACACTGCTCCAAATCCAGCATAAAGCAGAAAAACACAAGCCTGGACCATTTTACCAAGGACAAAAAGTTATTTCATGGGTTTTTCATGATACCACATGTGTTCATGAAGTCACAGAGTAATGGAATCACTTGGGTTGGAAGGGACNCCTACCAAGGACAAAAAGTTACTTCATGGGTTGTTCATGATACCACATGAGTTCATGGAATCACTTGGGTTGGAAGGGACCTAAAACACCACCTCATTGCAACCCCCTGCCATAGGCAGGCACATTTTCCACTATCCCAGGTTGCTCCAAGCCCCATCCAGCCTGGCCTTGGACACTTCCAGGGATCCAGGGGCAGCCACAGCTTCTCTGGGCACCCCATGCCAGGGCCTCAGCACCCTCACAGGGAAGAATTCCTTCCCAATATCCCACCTAACCCTGCTCTCTGTCAGTGTCCTGTCTCTCCAGGCCCTTGTAAAATGATGTTTCTCCAGTTTTCCTGTTGGTCCCTTTTAGCCACTGGAAGACCACAATTACGTCACCCCAAAGCCTTCTCTCTTCCAGGTCTGAACAGCCCCTACTCCTTCAAACTTTCCTCTGAGAAGAGGTGCCCCATCCTCTGGTCATTTTGGTGCCTCTTTTGGACTCACTCCAACCCATGTCCTTCCTGTGCTGGGGGGCCCCAGGTGGGGTCTCACTTGATTGGGGCAGATGAGCAGAAACCCCCCCTCCTCTGCTGTCCACACTCTGGGATCAGCCCAGGACATGGGAGTTTCAGGGCCAGGGCATGTCCAGCCTCTCACCAGCACCCCCAAGTCCTTCTCCCAGGAGTGTTCTTGATAGGTGGAAAATCCTCTGAGCATCCCCGCTACCCAGACACCTGATATTGTTACCTTTGAGTTCACAGCAGGATTTATAGTAATGTTTATTTGATGCGGAAAATGAATTTCAATTTCATTGTGTTCAACTGTGGCATTTATAGAGTGAGTTTTCTGCTTAAAAACCTGAGAAACTTATTTTCAAATAGCTTTTTCAGGTATGAATGTGTCCTTTGAATCCTCTCACCCTTTCCCAAGTCCTCTTTCCCTGGTTAAGAGTGGCAGTTAACCAGCACTTGGCAAATACTTTGGAAATCTCATAAAGTTCATTAAACAGAACTCATGAGTAGAACGATGTTATGTGATGATAACTAAAATGTATAGATGCATATTGGGGATGCAGTTTGTTTCTAATCAAACATCACTCATTGGAAAGAAAGAAAGAAAGAAAGAATCCAAATTATAGAATCAGAGAATTTGGGTTGGAAGGGACCTTAAAGATCATCTCATTCCATGAGCAGGGACACCTTCCTCTAGATGAGTTTGCTCAAAGCCCCATCCTCAAAGCCCATCTCCAAACGAAGTGAAGCCAACAGTCTTTGAACAAGGAGTGGCTTTAAGATTTCCCTTTTTGGAAAGCAAAAAAAAGGAAAGCACAGGAGCTGTGCCTGTCATCTGCAGCCTCACCTGGGAGAAGACATTGATAGGATGTCTTTTGTCTCCTTGGGGTCTGGTAGAAACTGGAGGGATGAAGGAATTGTTGGAGCAGATAGGAATGATAAAGACAGAGAAAATTAGAGGTGGGCACTCTGAGGGTGTGATCTTCCCAGCCTTGTTTCCTCAAGAAACTAGAAAAACATAAAAAAAAAAAACCTTTATTCCCTCAGCTCTTTTCTGCTTCACTTCTTCCAGCTCTTTTATAAATCAGCATTCCCAAATCTCACTGTCCAGCCTGGGCTCACTCGAGACTCAAACACATGCTGCAGCATCACTTTGGGATAGGTGCACATTTCTCCTGGAGCAAATCCCCATTTATCAGCTGATCAGCCACCACTGGGGAGCATCAGCTGATCCCCACTCATGCCAGAGCTTGGGAAGAAGTCACTGCATGAGAACTGATGGGGCGTGAGGACCTCTGGGACACGCGGCTGCTGAGGCTGGACAGTGACAAACCTCTCCAGAGGGACTCAGGACATCTGCACAGCCTGCAAAATCCTGCAGGACTCGAGGACTGGGAATAGGAAACAACTGCTGGTCTGTTCCAAAATGTGAACTATGAAGAAAAGCTCATCTGAGGCAAATGACAACGAGTTCAAGGAGTTCTCTGGGGTGAAAATGTGTGGAAAGTAGAATTATTAAAGACAAATAAGTGTTTTCCTTGATCTTTTCTTATAGGACCTTGCTAATGGCCAAAAGTGGGGAGAAAATGTGAGGTGAATCCTTGATTTCACAGGATCATACGGGTTGGAAAAATCTTCAAAGGGCATCAAGTCCAAACTTGGACCACTTTGGCAACTAAACCAGAGCATTCAGTGTCACTTCCAGCTGTTCCTTGAACACCTCCAGGGATGGTGATTCTACCATCTCTCTGGGCAGCCTGTCTCAATTTTTAACAACCTATTTTGTAAAGAAACTCCTCCTGAAGTGCAAAAATTTGAAGTAATCCAGCTGCTGTTATGCTCCTGGGGCACCCTGTTCCCCCTGAGGATGCACAGGACCAGGATGGCCCAGGGTGAGGAGAGGCTGGAGCAGCCCCTGTGCTCCTGTCCCTGCAATACACAGCCCGTCGGGGTTTGCTGCCCAGCCATGTCTTTTCTTCTCAGTTTGGAGTTTTGCTTTGAAAGGCAGTTCTGGTGACTCTGATTTGTGATGACAGCAACTTCAGTGGCATTTAGAGAGACTGGAAGGAAGAGATAAATAAGCTTGAAGATTGCTTAATAAAGCAGTGGAAGAATTGTTCTTGCCTGTGAGGTTCCTAGACACGAAGCCAGGTGTGGGAATTCGTCTTGTCTCGTTTTAGCCATCTAGAAGTTGGACATCTTCCTGGTCCAAGCTGATCCTTCAGAGTTTCTCTGGAGGATTTGGAGAGGATGCCAGCACAACTGGAAGGCAATTCCCCTCCCTGTTTTAGGCACGTATTTTGGGACAGGAGGAACCATGCTCTGGAGGTGCCCATTCTTTTTCTGCTGACTGCACAGAAATTTAACTTTTAGAGGGGTGAAATTAGGCAAGGGCAACCCAGATGAGACAGAGTGAGAAGAACCTTGTTCAGAGATGGATCTTTTGATTAGGCAACACTTTGAGTCTTGCTTCTCGGGTTGCCAGAGAGCCAGAAATGGTGAGTTTGGTCTTTGAGAAGTGTCACAAACTGCTCATTGTGGCATCTCCCATGGGAAACCCAGCCAGAACCAGAGAAACCTACCTCCTGCTCTGCCCAGGGGATGGGCAGTACAGGACAGAGGGAATCCCGTGGAGGTGAAGGAAAACTGGAAGACAGCAAGGATTCTTCAAAGAGAAGTGTGAGGAACTCAGTTCTCTGCTGGTTAGGCTGATCAGAAGGGGCACGAGGGAGTCTGCGGCACAAATGCTCAGGTTGAGTCTTGGAGAGGATAACAAGCTCTGGCATTTTTAGGGCAGAATGGAAAGAAGATCTTAAAAAAAAAAGAAAAAAAAAAGAAGCTGAAACAGCAGCAAACAATAACTCTTGATCTAAATCTTACAGTTCACTGTACTTGCAGTGGGGCAACTTTCCATATAAAGACTGCAAAACTGGGCCTGTTGAATGAGACCTACCTGGACCCAAAAAGTTCTTATTTGTCCTTCCACCACCAGCAGAGATTCTGCAGGCTTGACTAATCACTCTGCAGCACCTGTAATATTTCATCTTAAGAGAGGAAAGAATTCCCATTCCTCTGAGACATTCCATCCATGTCTTGTTCTGTGGACTTCCTATCCTGGAGATGTTCAGTGCCAGGCTGGGTAAGGATCTGAGTGACCTGATTTAATGGAAGGTGTCCCTGCCCACTGCAAGGGATTGGAACTGGGTGTTCTTTAAGGTTCCCCCACCAACAGAAAATATTCCACGATTCTATGATTCAATAGAGACTTAATTCATAGACCTGAACATGAACAGCCCTGGGAACGGCAGAGGAAATGGTTTTAAGTTAGGAGAGGTTTAATTTAGATATCAGGAAGAAATTGTTCCCTGTGATGGTTGTGAGGCCCTGGCACAGGGTGCCCAGAGAAGCTGTGGCTGCCCCTGGATCCCTGGAAGTGTCCACGGCCAGGCTGGACAGGGCTTGGAGCCACCTGGGATAGTGAAAGTTGTCCCTGCCCATGGCAGGGGTCAGACTAGATAAGCTTTTAAGTCCGTGCCAAGCCAAGCCATTCTGTGATCTATGATCCTGCTGATCCTGCTTAGGACTGGTCAGAAATCCCCCCAGGACATCTCCAGATGAGAGTGACACTCATTGCTCTTTCAATTCAGAGCTGCTCAAGGTGCTGTGAGGCTGCAGCACGCCTGGAGCGTGGCTGCTCATTAGTTAACATTCCAGGGAGAAGCCGCTGGTTCCACTCCCGTGAGCAACTTTCCCTTCTGGGTGTGGCTGCAGCTCCCAGCTGCCAGGAGGATTTGGTGCAAGGTGGTCGGGCCAGCAGGGTGAGAGCCAGCAAACTCCTGTTTTCAGGAGCTGGGGTAAGGGTTGTGACACTCCAGGAACAAGCACATACCCTGTTCCTTACTCCAGGTTTTTCACAGGGAGTGCAACAACCTTGGATTGCTCATATGTGCATTCAGGATATCATGTACAGCACTGCTTCCACCTCCTTGTCAGCAGCTCTTTTATCACTTCTTGATTAAACAAAGCATTTAAATCCTTATCCCTTATCATGTCTCGATCCTGAGACGTGTCTCTGTGTGGCAGAATATTCAAACCAGCTCCCAGTGCCACTTGTTTCAAGGAGCACAGATGGGCTTCAGGTTAATTTTAAGTGTAATATTTTGCTGAATCAGGATCTTCTCCTGCAAAGGACAACTTCCTAGGTACAGAGAGGGCAGTGCAAGGAGACATGCCTGTCGCTGCAGGAGACACAACTAACACTGTTTTTGCAGGAGAAAAATCTTCTTCACAGCTTCGTCCTGAGCCTGCAAGTCTGCCTTGAATTGCTTAATAGGAATGTTCATAGAGGGTGACTTAGGAGCTGGAACTCACCTGAGGATCGAAGCCATAACAGCCACCCAGCTTTAGGAGGGATCTCGGTGTTTTCAATGTGTTTTCTACCCCTGTTGTTCATTCATCCATCCAGGCTGTGCGTGGGCCTCAGTCAATCCAGTCCTTGGATTTTTCCTGCCAAATGGGATTCACCTCTGAGTTTCCCATCTAAGGCACTTGAACCACAGCTCATGTCTCAACAGGTGAGTTGTGCCACGAGCTCCTTTTGGAGACATCACTGCTGGGAAACAGAATCATAGAATCATGGAATGGTTTGGGACAGGAGGGACCTTAGAGATCATCTTGTTACAACACCCTGCCATGGACAGGGACATCTTCCCCTTTCCACTATCCCAAGGTGCTCCAAGCCCTGTCCAGCCTGGCCTTGGACACTTCCAGGGATCCAGGGGCAGCCACAGCTTCTCTGGGCACCCTGTGCCAGGGCCTCACCACCCTCTGAGCAAACAGTTTCTTCCTAACTCTTCCCTCTGTCAGTTTGAAGCCTCTCCACTTGTCCTATCACTCCATGCCCTTGCCAAAAGTTCTTCTCCCTCTTTTTTATAATCTGCCTTTAATCACTGGAAGGGGTTACCATGAGTTCTCCCTTTCCAAACTGAACAACCCCTGCTTTTTCAGCTTGTTTTCCTAGGAGAGGAGCTCCAGCCCTCAGATCATCTTTGTGGCCTCCTCTGCACTGATTTCCCAGGATCTCTCAATTTTTCCTCAGAAGAGCCTGGATGTGGCCCCAAAACACTCTCCCCGAGTGGGCTGTGTGGGTTTTGTGGACAGAGATGATGGATGGCTCTCAGCACTGCAGCAAAGCCTGTTTTCCATGGTTCCCTCTGTACTTTCCCCCAGAGCTTGGGGAATTGTGGATCCATGTGCGTTTGACAGTGTGAAGGCAGAGTAACAGTCTGGCAGCTGGGCCCCTCTGGGAAATCCTGTGCCTGCCTGGTGGACATCAGGGAGCTGGAATCATGGCCAGAGGTGATACCTTCATTTCCAGGTGCTTCTGCTCTTTCAGCTATTTGCCTCTTAAAATCACTCCTTATTGCTATGTGTGAAAACCTCCACCACTGTGTGAAATTACTGTGGATCAGATGGGAGCAGATCCCTGGTGCTGGCTTTCAATAGGATATTTCACAGCTCTCTGCTTGCTGGGAAACATCCATTTCTGCTCCAGCCTGTGCTGACCTGCAGAAATCACAGCTTTCACAGCCTCCTGATGCAGAGCTTGGGCCCTGTAATCAAAGATGCAGCCCCTTGGATGTTTAGGTTTGAAGGGCACTAATTCAGGGTCCCCTGTACCCCCACAGGGGGCATTTTTGTCTGAGCAGTTTTCACATCATAGCTGGATGCACTTTTCTCCAAGATGCTGCTTGTCTGTTCCCTCATCTTTTCTCCATATATTCCAAAAAAATAAATAGTTCCCTGAGAGGGTGGTGAGGCCATTGGCACAGGGTGCCAGTGGACCTGTAGCTTCCCCATCCCTGGAAGTGTCCAAGGCCAGGCAGGACAGGGCTTGGAGCAACCTGGGATAGTGGAAGGTGTCCCTGCCCAAGGCAGGGTGTTGGAAGAAGATGACCTTTAAGGTCCCTTCCAAACCAACCCGTTCTAGATGGGATTTTAAGAACTCTGCAGTGCTTGTTTATTTTTTTCTCTTGCATATGTTGGAAATCTTAGTTAGGGTGGGACTACACAGGTTCTGATTCCTTAATTTCTCCATATAAAAACATGTAGATCTCAATCCTCGATCCACATCAATGCACCCATCAGGGTGTTATGTTTCCTCTGTGGTTTGCAGCAGAACCATAGAATAACCTGAGATGGAAGGGACCCACTAGGACCATTAAATCCATCTCCTGTCCCTGCACAGGACACCCCAAGCAGTGATAGCACCATAGTTGGGCTTTTCTTTGACATGGAAACCAATGGCTTGTCATGGGAGGGAGGCCAGTGTTTCAGTGTTTGCTGAGGATGGAATTATAGAATTACAGAGTGGTTTGGGTTGGAAGGACCTGAAAAACCATCTCATTCCACCCGCCCTGCCATGGGCAGGGACACTTTCCATAGACGAGTTGCTCCAAGCACTGTCCAGCCTGGCCTGGAACACCTCCAGGGATGGAGAGTCCACACCATCTCTGGGCATCTATGAGGGCTCCTTCATCAATCCTCCCTCCTGAACTGGGCAAAGTGTCATCTGCAGTCTCCCAGGATATTTCCGACCCCATTTCATAAGTTGCCTGTGGTGCTTTGCCGACATTCCAGGCCTTGGTTTGCCGCCGGGGCGATCTCCCGAGCCCCGGATTTCCCGTGCACAGGGACTCAGTGTAGCACACTAATCACAGCCCCTTCCGTGATCTCCCCAGCTCCTGCACAGGAATTGCCATTCCCACTTAGACCACCAGCTCATCAAACCCCCTTTCCTGCCTCCGGCCATGGCCAAAACTGGAGGCTCCTGAGGTTGCCTCCGTCACACTCCAAAGTGTCTGCACAGTTCTGGGTGTATGGGTGGAAAAGCTCTCCCCCGGCTGCTGCCCAAGATCCACTTATGCACTGGAGCATGAGATTTGATTACCTTTATTACAGGATCTTCGCATGCAGAGCTGCAAATGTTCGTGGTCATGCAATTATCCAGTCACAGCAGTTGACTCAGTGACCTTCTTTAGCAGTGAAGTCCATAAATTGGCTTTACACAGTGGAGGGACCTCTGAATTCCTCCTCCTCCATTGAACTTCATCTTCACCAAGTGACATCCAGTGACTTGTATTATACAGGGCAGGAAAAATGGAAAGAGAGTTTTGGGCCTATGGTCTCTTCTCTTTTTTCGTTTGAATATCCTCAAATTCTTCCATTGTCTTTACAAAACATTTTTGGATTTTTGATGTTTTCTTTCCTGAATCAAGATAAACTTGTGCAGCTCCTCAGGGAGTTCTGGCATCCTGGAGCACAGGTGAAGATCACCCATGAAATGTCCAACACATCCTTTGGCTTCTCAGGGCAAAGATCTCACGTATGTTTAGGAAAATACACAAATAATCGTGGAGTCCCACAATGGTTTGGGCTGGAAGGGACCTTAAAGATCATCCAGTTCTACCCCTTATCTTGGGCAAGGACACCTTCCACTAGCCCAGGTTGCTCCAAGCCCTGTCCAGCCTGGCCTTGGACACTTCCAGGGATCCAGGGGCAGCCACAGCTTCTCTGGGCACCCTGTGCCAGGGCCTCCCCACCCTCACAGGGAACAATTCCTTCCCAATATCCCATCCATCCCTGCCCTCTGGCAGTGAGAAGCCATTCCTTGTGTCCTGTCCCTCCATTCCCTGTCCCAAGTCCCTCTCCAGCTCTCCTGGAGCCTCTTTAGTCACTGGAAGGGGCTCTGAGCTCTCCCTGGATCCTTCTATTCTTCAGGTGAACACCTCCAGCTCTCCCAGACTTTCTCCAGAGCAGAGGGACTCCAGCCCTTGGAGCATCTCAGTGGCCTCCTCTGGTCTCTCTCTAGCAGCTCCATGTCCTTCTGCTGTTGGATCCCAGATCTGGAGGCAGCTCTGCAGGTGGGGTCTCACCTGAGAGGGGCAGAATCCCCCCCTCCCCTGCTGCCCATACTGGGGGATCAGCCCAGGACATGATCTTGGCTATGTCATGTCCAGCTCTCATCCACCAGCACCCCCAAATCTTTCTCCCCAGGAGAAATCCCATTCTCCTCCCAGCCTCTTCTTATGCCTGGGATTGCCCAGACCAAAGTGTAGGACCTTGCAGTTGGCCTTATTGATCTTGGTGAGTTCACATGGACCCACCTCTCCAGCCTGTCCTGGTCCCTCCAGATGGCAAAAGGCACGGAAGGTGATTTCAAGGGCTGACACCATCCAAGACCCAGCAGAAGAGAGCAGATGCTGAGTTCACCCCTTCAAATTTCAGGGGAAATTGAAAGACAAGAAGAAACTCAGGGATTCCAAGTACAGTTTGCCCAGAGCTCGCATTTCTCAGTGAAAATACACCAGGTATCACAAGAAATAGGGGAAACAGCTATTTGAGGAGAAGAAAAAAATGTTACTTTTATGGGAAACAATGCCACAAAATAACATTTAGCATCTCTTCCAGCACATGCTGCTGCAGCCTTGAGTGCAAGGAGCCGTAAAAGTGACTAAAGCAAGAGTCTCCGGAGCGGATTGCTCAAGTGAAAGGAAGCTGGGATGAAATGCCAGCCAGCCCCGTCGGTCCCTCACCCAGCACTGCTCAGAAATGCCTGATGCTTTCTGACTGGATAGCCAGGCCTGGAGTAATTACTCAGTTCCAGCATTTTCACTTTTAAAGTGAAAAAGAGGCTTCTTATCTTTGCATGAGTTACAATTTTGCCTCGTGTGTTATGAGCTGACACTGCTGGTGAAGGTCTTTGCTTCTGGTTTGTCCCGCTCCTGGTCCTTGTGGCCACGTGGCCACTCTCCTACTGGAATAAAAATCCCTGGGGTTGTGGCTACAACTGGGAATGAAACTATTTGGGGCACAGAGAGTTTCATCCCTACTGCTGAACTGCTTGTTTCAGCTCAGGTGGAGCATTGGCTGGAATAACCTGGGAAACTCAGGAGTTAACATGGACAAGGGACCATTCCTAGTGGACCATCTGGAGGGATCACCTTGTTTTGAAGACTGAGGAAGTTTATTAACAGTTCCAGCCCAACTGGCCACTCTGTCTTGGCGTTGGGGCATGTAGGAGACCACGTTTAAATTTTAAATCTCTTAAGAGATTTATAAATCTCTGGAGAGAATCTGGGTGCTCTGAGGTGCTCTGGTCCTACACAGTAATTATGACTGGGGTCATTAGTCACATTTAGGGACTGAAGGCCTGAATCCACCCTTCAGGGGGTGGGTGTCTGACTGCTGGGTGATCCAAGCCAAGCTCAAGGCAAAAATGCTGAAAGAGCCTTCCCAAGGATTCTGGAAGGGCCATTTGGCCACAGGTTGGGCTGGCAGCTGCCCCAAGATCTGTGGGGTATGACTCTCCCCTTCCAGTGACACCCAGGCCAGACCAGATGGTGTCTGGATTATCTCTAAATCCTGTTGGTCATACAGGCACTGCACCAATTGCCTTTATTTCCTGGCATCATTCCTCCTCATTCCCCTCTTCAAGCCACAGCTCCAGCACCTCACCAGCCCTTTCCTGTGTCAAATCCTGGGGTCCTGATGAAGCCACCTAATGAGCTTGGTCAATATAACCATTCTCTTCCTGGTCTCTGCTCATGTTCTGCTCCTGGAACTCCCCTGCCCACATCCCTCCTGCCCTTATGGCCATCCCTCTTCCCTTCCCTCTTCCACATCTCCCTTATGCCTTGTGCTGCTTCCCAAGAACATTTCCTGCTCTCTCTCAGCCCTCACAGCACCATGGGAGCTGAAGCTCTGGCCTCCAAAACCCTGGGATTCCCAACACCAGGGGGATGCCCCACATTCCAGCTGAAAAGCAGAACAGATTTTGGGGCAATAGCATCACTTTGCCTCTTTTTCAGCTCTCCATGCAGCCCATGAGTCCTTCCCTCCTACCAGACCACTCTTTCCTGAGGGGAATCACAGCCACCAGCCCCCATGATGCTCTAAAACCTGGCATTGCTAAGCCATTCCCTATTTCTCCATGCCAGCCACCTCCCCCACACTCTTTCCTTCTCTAATATCCAAGGAGCCATGGCTTAGGAGCCCCAGCTTAGCACCACCTCCTCTAATAGCATAAGCCCTGGATGAATTAGGGCACAGGGTGTTGCTGGAATTCCTTGCCTTGTTCCGAGTGCTTGGGTCTTTTCTGTTGTTTCTGTGCTGGATATTCAGAGCATGGGAAGGTGGGTTATTATTGGGATTTTAGAGTCAGCATTTGTTTTTAGAAAAGAAAACAGGTGCAGCAGAAGGGTCTGTATCATACATCCTCAGGAGGCAAAAACCAAGTGGCAAGTTAAAATCATCATGATAAAAAGTTCCCTTATTTTAAAAAAATCGCAATTCTTATTGTTTGGAGCAAATTTTCCCAGTACTGGTCAGCTTGATCCTCTTCCCATGCCTGCCAAAAATAAAAAAAGCTTTAGAAGAGTCACTTTATTTGTATTTGATGCTTTTTTTTTTTTTTTTTTGGTCTAAGTGAAAGGTCACAGCTTGGTCAGAGGTGGCAGGGAGGACAAACAATGGAGATGTAGAGCTGACAGGCATGTGGGGGTGGAAAATCCTGGAAGTGCTGGATATGTTGGCTCTGATTTTATTTGGGTTTTTGTCAGGCTAATTAGAAAGTGCTGCACACTCATGCATTGGCAGATCCTAGACATTGTGGTGTTGGCTGGCTGGGTAAGCACATATGGGATTGCAGGGAGGGGCGTGCTTTGGGATATCCTGGAGAGACGGAGCAGGATGGAGAAGGGGGGCAGGATTGGGGATTTTTTTTGGCCGTGCAACACAGGCCGTTTCCCTTTGTCCATCATGGGGTAAATTCCTCACTCCTGGAGAGGAGATGAGCAGACTGGAGGCACAAAAGGGAAGGAAAACAGATGAGGCATCCATAAGAAATGCTTTGGAGTGGGGGCATAGCAGTGGTCCCAGCAGGAAGCCATTTATTCTCGGGATACTCACAAAGGGGCTTTGCCCAAGACATGTTTAAGCAGCTTATGGCCATTAGACAAATGTTTAATCTGCAGGAAAGTGGGCCACGAGGCAGGCAGGTGCTGAGATGCTTTTTGAGCCATGGAGCAGCTGGGCCTGGGAGAGAGGGCAGTGCAGGGGACCCTGGGGACCCAGAGGAGGGCAGGGTTTGCACCTCAGGGCTTGGCAGGGAAGGTGTGGCCACTGCAAATGCCAAAAGGCTTCCTATGGAAAGGTGAAAGGAGCCCCTGAAATCACCTGAACACACCAGAGATGGGCAAAGAGACCTCAAAAAGGCTGTCCCAAGTCTAGTGGCACCTCTGCCACCTGTGTGTGACCTGCAGGACCTGAGGCAGCCAGGTGGAGGGTGGTTCAAATAAAACTCTCCAGATGTGCAGCCCCAGCCCCGCAGAGGCAGCCACCGGGGAAAGGCACGGAAAGCCAGAGGGAAAATCAGCTCATTGCCAGATCTGATCCCAGTTTGCCCTAAATAAAGACGTGGATCGGCCTGCGGGGGGCACGAGCAGAGCGAGAATAACTTCAGCCTGCCCTTCTCCGAGAGCAAGGCTGGAGCCGGCATCCCTGGGCTGCGTGAGCAGCGTTTCCCGGGCAGGTGCCGTCATTTTGCAGTTATCCAAGAGATGGCAGCCTTCCCTAAAATTTCTCCCGTCTCTGACCACGAGCACGCGTTTCACCTTGAGCCCGACACGGCGGCTGGAGCAGCCCATGGGATCTCAAGCTGCAGAGAGCTGCTAAAAGCCGCCTTTCCAGCCGTGCTGCCGGGATTTTCCCGGTTCCTACCTGGAGCAGTGATGGTGGAGAAGGATTCTGGGTTTTCTCGTGGTTGTACATCACCCGAAGTTACCTTTTCACTGGCAGCCCCAGCATCCCGGGCTGTTCCTCACCATCCATGGTGCCTGGAGCGGCTTCTGTGGGAGGGGGTGTTTGAGTCGGGAACTCCAGGAGGAAGTGTAGGAGCTGGTAATACACTGGCCTGGGCTCTCAGCTCCCTGTGATCTCTATCCCCAAACTGTTCTTCCCTGCAGAAGGACACAATGGATGATGGGATGAGCTCTATCTCCCGGTGCCTTGGCTGTGTGGCTTTGTGGTCACCCACCCACAAAATTCCAGCGTGTCCCCTCAAGAAATCACAGAGTTACAGAGTGGTTGGGTTGGAAAAGGCTTTAAAAACCTTCTCAGTCACCCCCTGCCGTGGGCAGGGACACCTTCCACTATCACGGGCTGCTCCAAGCCCTGTCCAACCTGACCTTGAACACTTCCAGGGATGGGACAGCCACAGCTCCTCTGGGTACCCTGTGCCAGGGCCTCCCCATCCTCACAAGATTCCCACCTTCCTCCCCAGAGATTTTGCTCTGCCTCAGTGTTCATTGCAGGAGCTTGTCAGGATTGGGAATGATGTCCCCTTTATGCACCCATCTCATGCATCTCTGTTCTCCAGACCTTGGGAAGATGGGAACACAAATATAAACCCTTTTCTTTTCCAATCATCCCTTTTAGGGATTTGCCCTTCTCTCCACGTTATATTTGCAGCCTGTGGAAAACTACAGACACCAAACTACAAATACAAACCAACACCCTCAGCCCTGTTCCCCCACCACTGTTTCCCTGAGCCCGCCAGTCCCAGAGAAAGGAGTCACACAGCCGATTCCTGGCTCTGCTCCCGTGGCCTTGGACACTCTGGAGGTGTCTATTCCAGTCCATTAAACAGTGCCAGGGCCTGTTTGCTGGGCCTGAGGCCAGCTGGCATTACCTGGCTGTGTCCAGACTTTCACTGGTGTGTGAGCAGCCCCCATCCCTGTTCCTTACTGGTGAACACCTTTGCTGTTGTCCCCACTTGGCACTTGGGCTGACACCTGCACCAAGTTAGACCTTCAGCAGGCTCTGTTCATCCTGTTGATCCCAGCCTCCCTAAAATATGAAAATGTCACTATCCACAGTGCATTCTCTGTTTTTCTCAGATAAAACTGTGGTGATCCATTTCTTAATTTGAGTTTTTAAATCCTTTCCCTTTGCTGTGTATTAAAACTGAGCAAAGCATGATTTCCTTCCTCTCAAAGAGAGACAAGGGACCCCTTTCCTCTGGGCTTAGGATAACTTGGAGGTGCCATTGGGGGTGACACTGGAGTCCACAGCTGAGGACATTGATGGGAACGGAATTAAAAATCTGCAGAAGACAATTCCCTGAGCCATGGTGAGCTCTTCTTCAGGAAACCCACCCAGTCTCCCCCAGGAGCAAGGTGCAGTGGCAGCACAGTCCTTTCATCAGGGACTTCCAACTGCTCCTCCTGGGAACATTAGGAGGAAAATCACAGTGGCAAATGGGAACTGGGATCAGAAAGGCATAAAGATGATTTGGGTTTGTCTAGGCTTTGTTTTCCAAGGAAATGGTGAGCAAAGAAGAGCCCTAGATCATGGAATCACAGAATTTTTTGGGTTGGAAGGGACCTTAAGGATCATCTTGTTCCGCACCCCTGCCTTGGGCAGGGACACCTTCCACCATCCCAGGTTGCTCCAAGCCCTGTCCAGCCTGGCCTTGGACACTTCCAGGGATCCAGGGGCAGCCACAGCTTCTCTGGGCAACCTGTGCCAGCTGCAGCTCTGCTCCCACCAGTGGGTCAGGGTTCACTTCCACATCCATCAGATTTTTCTCCTTCAGGTGTCCCCAGTGGTGCTCAGAGATGCTGCCTCAGCTGAGAAGGACCAGATGGAGGGCACATTCCCTATGCTGTGTCCTTGGGAAGAGTCTCCAGGAATGTCATGGGCTGTTTACCCCATCAGGCCAACTCCAAAACAGGGCTCAATGAGACATAAAAGGACAAAACTAAAGTCTTTCTGGGGACAAAACTTAGTCATTGGTGGCAATTTTCAGATTCAGAAGCTATAGCACAGTTTTCAGGCTGCACTATCCCTGGCTGGATCCAATCTGTTATCGGAGATTGTGCCTCTCCCCTCCTGCTTCACCCTCCAGCAGCTCAATCCCAAGGATCCTGTGCCTTCCAAGTGTTCCTGTGCTACCACACGGAGCTGCTCACACAGCCATGGTCGCTTCCAAATTATTGGCAGTTCAGAGGGCGAGGGTTGGAGCCCCTATGCTCTGGAGCCAGGCTGGGAGAGCTGGGGGTGCTCACCTGGAGGAGAAAAGGCTCCAGGGAGACCTCAGAGACCCTTCCAGTGCCTAAAAGGGCTCCAGGAGAGCTGGAGAGGGACTTGGGACAAGGGATGGAGGGACAGGACAAGAGGCAATGGGTTTGACTGGCAGTATTTGCATTTGGCCACATCATCTCCACGAACAAGAACCTCTCTGGCAAGACTGACCGGATTTTTCCTGGTCCTCTGCACCAAATTTTTTAGAAGACAACGAACCACACAGCACATTTCAGGGTATTTTTTATTGAAAGGAGCAAAATCTATTTCCATCAAGGAAAAAAAAAAAAAAACACAAAGAAGAAAACAAAGAAACAAATTTTCTTCCAAACAAGAAGAAACCACTGCAAACATCACTTCCTTTTCCTGTGTGTCAGGCAGCAGTGCATCCTCCCACAGTCCTCAGTGGGCTCCTCCCTCTCTCCTTTGCCACAGGTCCTGGAGCAATGCCCTCTGCAGCTCCTTTTTGGCTGGCTCTTGGCTGTGGAAAGAAGGAAACATCAGCACCTACATTGACTAATTCCTCATGGTCACCAGCATGGCCCAGTGACCATGACCGGGCCCAGTTCCCCTGGAGACTCCCAGATGTTGGATGTCTAAATTTAGGATGGAGTGATTCTGGAGCTGAACTCCACTCCAAAAGTCTTTTGAACCTAACCCAACATAATTCTCTCTGCAAGACCCACCCACACCTACTTTCCTGGAAAACCTTTTTTACATACAGTCCCAGAGTGGTTTGGGTTGGAGGGCACCTTGGTCCAGTTCCAACCCCCTGCCATGGACAGGGACACCTCCCACCATCCCAGGTTGCTCCAAGCCCCATCCAACCTGGCCTTGGACACTTCCTGGAACACTTTCACCTTAATTCCTTTATGTTTCAGTCTTATCTCTCATTCTGCTCCACACAATTTTCCACCTTACCTGGGGTGGCCATCAGGGCCATCAGGAAAACAGCAAAGACAACGTAGATGACCCTCATGTCTGGATATCCACCAGGATCACAGCAGCTCTGGGATGCAGCCTTGCAGGGAGACCTTGCAGAGAAAAAGGCTGGAGACCCTGATATTTATAGACATTTCCTGACAGAGAGGACAGTGTTAAGAGGAGCGTGACTTTGCTGGTGTCCAAGGACACATTGTTTGCTGCTTAATGGGACCTTATGTCACTCCAACCCAGTGGCCATCTGACAATGAGACCTCCACTCCATGCCCATTTGGCTCTTTGAAGGGCTCTCCTGTGCCCTGTGCCAGTGTTCCTCCCTTGAGAGTTGGGCTCCTCTCAGTCTCTCTGCCAAAACTTTTAGCACAGACAATTGTCTGTCCCCCTCTTCAGGGGACTTGGTGCTGGCTTGTAGGAATGGTTGGGGTGATCAGTGCTAAAGCAATGAGTATGAGAGCCCTTTTTCTCTCTTTCCAAAGCAGAGGCCTGAGAGAACTTGTACTGTCCTGGCCAATCCCACCCTGGGCATTCCCATCTGCCTGTTGAGATCCAGAGTCCTGAATCCTGTGGCAATGGACAAGCAAGTTGTTATCAAGTTGAAATGTCTTTCCTATCAGAAGAACCCTCTGGCTGCCTGAAGGTAAATTTTACACATAAATTAACAGAACATAGCAAAATGCCAAGGGCAGAGGTGGCTGGAGTGGCTCAGGCCACTGCTGCCCTCCCAAAGTGTCCTTCACCAAAAACTAGGAAGAGTCACGGAATCACAGAATGGTTTGGGTTGGAAGGGACCTTAAAGGTCATCTATTTCCAAGCCAGGAAAAGGGACAGGGACAGGGACACTTTTCACTAGAGCAGGTTACTGGCAGAAGAACCAGAAGTCCTGGCATTTACATTTATATCAAATTGTGATTGATGTGTTCCTTCCCACATTTCCCTCTCCCTTGAGGAGAAACAAAAAAATTCCTTCAGCACCTCCAGTCCAAGGAGAGGCTGAACCCAAGCAGAGACACTGCAGGTTGTGTTCCTGGCAAAGAATGGATGTTTGAGCCTGAACAATGTTGGCACTGCACCACGCTGTTCCCTCTGGAATGGCCTCACAGCAGGCTGGGGCTGCCTGCCCTGGGGAGGAAAAGCTGGAAAAGCTCTTGCTCTGAGTGTGTCCACGTGGAGGGACTGGGAACAAGGGGTTCCCTTTCACATCCAGCTGGATATCACAGCTCCAAGATGCTGAATGGATCCCAAACCCTGTGGATTTGCTGTTGGTCTCTCTCTGCACTGAATGCATCCGTTGCATTGCAAGGTAAAAGCAGGAGAGAAGTAGAGAAGGTAAACAGAGGATTAAACTGCCCCAAATGTTCCAAATGCACCCCTCTAGCTTTCTGCAGATGGGGAATGATCCCTCAGTCCCTATAGCTCTTCTGGTCCCTGACTCCTCTACAAATTCCAATTTGCTTCAGCATGGACAAGGCTGAGCCCATCAGGGACAGTGGCAGCACCTCTGGGATAACAGAGGTAAGAAAAGAGGGGGGGAAATACAAAACAGCACCTGGAGAGAGGAGAGAGGAGTGAGAATGTGTGAGAGTAGCCCTGCTCCAAGGCCAGTGCAGAAGGAGGAGCAGGAGCTGCTCCAGGCACCAGAGCTGAGATTCCCAGCCCAGGGTGCAGCCCAGGGAGAGGCAGCTGTGTCCCTGCAGCTCATGGGGGCTCAGGGGGGAGCAGAAATCCACCTGGAGACCCTGGGGACCCCACACTGGAGCAGGGGATGCCTGAAGGAACCTGGGGAAAACCCAGGCTGGAGCAGGGTCCTGGCAGGACTTGTGACTCCATGGGGGACCCATGTGGAGCAGCCTATTCCTGAAGGATGACCCCATGGAAAGGACCCACACTGGAGCAGGGGAAGTGTGTGAGGAGCCCAAACCCTGAGGAAGGAGGAGCAGCAGAGACAACTGACCACAGCCCCCATTCCCTGCTGAGAGGAGGAGGGAGAGAATTAAGGAATGACACCCAGAATGGGAAGAAGAAGCAGGCAGGGAGGGCAGAATTTTAAGATTTTTCCTTCCTCGTTTCCCTCCCCTGACTTGGATTTGCAATAAATTCTATTCATTTTCCTAAGTGGAATCTGTTTTGCCCATGGTGGCAATTGCTGAGAGATCTCCCCCTTTCCAACCCATTGCATGAAACCTGTGAGGGCCCTGTTGCTTCTCTGTTTCCCACTTGCTGAAATTTTCATTTAAAAAGGGCTGTCTTGTGCTTGGGAGAAGACATTGCTGAGCCACAGACACTTTTAAAGACATCTGCAGATAACCTGTGACCTGAAAAGCAGCAAGGAGCTAAAAGAATCTCTCCTGTCTCCAGAGGGCTGTGTTAGGGGCCGTGGAGAAGTCAAGAGGAAAAATAGAACCTTATTCCCAAATCCCCACCCTGTCAGACCACTGGAAGCCCTGCAGCTCGTTGTCAGCAGATGTTCAGGCTGGTTTTGGTGCTGCTGAGCCTTTGGGCTGGGCTTGGGGAACCTGTTTTTAATGCAGGGACAATGGGGACACCAGTAACCACACCACACACGCCAGAGTTACATCTCCTTTTTTTTCTTTGTTTTATTTGTTAAGAGGAGGGGATGGCAATGGGGTCAGACAGCTGGGAATCTGCTCCCAAAGCCACCGTGGTGCCTCCTCTTCCCCAGGTGCTCCCTTTTCAGCTCCTATTTCCCCTTCCAGGTGGTGGGGATGCAGCAGGAGTACTTGCAGTCAGCAGAGGTGTATTTCAAATCCATCACACGACACTTTGGGGAGCAGTACCCCACAGGAGCACAGGTCTTCCTGAACTTCCCATAGCCTGGAAGAGGGGAGGGAGAATGGTTTTTCCCCATCTCTGTTCCCCATTTCCCCATTTCCTCATCTCTGTTCCCCATTTCCCCATCTCCATTCCCCATTTCCCCATTTCCCCATTTCCCCATTTCCCTATCTCTGTTCCCCATTTCCATGCCCTCCCATCCAGTCACAGTGGCAGCAGGACCAGACCCTGTCCATAGGGATGTCCTGCTCCATTCCCTCACATTTCCAACATTCCTGCCCAAGCCCAGCTTCAAAGCTGGAAGGGATCTGGAAGGTCACAAATCTGAACAGCTCCTTGTGCACCTCTCTCCCCTCATCTTTGGAAAAGATGCTTCCAAGGGAAGCAGATCCACTTCCCTCCTGAGAGATGCCCCAAAGTCCCTAAAGATGTTCCCCTGTGTCCATAGGTGTTTCCTTCCCTTGTACCTCTCCTGAAAGGATCAGTGATCTCAGAGCAAAGCAGCAGAAACCACATCAAGGATGCTGCAAAGGTCTTAAAATTGGTCCCACAGCATCCTGGCACCAAATATTCACCATTGAAAGGTTAAAAGTGGGCCAAGGGAAAGACTTGCCCCAGGTGGGTGAGAATTGATATCTGAGGGGGATTTCTAACACCCCTTTGGGAGATCTCAGCCCAAAATCACCTCTTGATTCCTGAAGAGGGACCAGAGAGCTTTAGAGTGTGAGAAACAGGGAACAGCAGCAACAGCTGTGTCACATCAATAAACCAAACATAGAATCATGGAATCATGGAATGGTTTAGGTTGGAAGAGACCTTAAAGATCACTTTGTTCCAACCCCCTGTCATGGGCAGGGACACTTTCCACTATCCCAAGCTGCTCCAAGCCCCATCCAACCTGGCCTTGGACCCTTCCAGGGATCCAGGGGCAGCCACAGCTTCTCTGGGCACCCCATGCCAGGGCCTCCCCATCCTTACAGAGAAGAATTTCTTTCCCATATCCAAACTAAATCTACCCTTTTTCAGCCTAAGCCATTAAACACACCCAGGACTGAGCTTTGACAGAGACACTGAGCTGCCTGAAAAGCCCTCCCCACCACTAGGAAATTCTCCAAATCCCTGGGAGAAGTGGCC
The DNA here is from genome assembly GCA_013400575.1 of Peucedramus taeniatus. Taxonomy (NCBI): domain Eukaryota; kingdom Metazoa; phylum Chordata; class Aves; order Passeriformes; family Fringillidae; genus Peucedramus; species Peucedramus taeniatus. Next base: position 249,779 of record WBNO01017907.1, read on the forward strand.
ACATCCAGACACTTGTTTGGAATTGCCTCTCTTTGGCTCACTCCTAAACTGGACACTGACATTTTAACCTCAATTATTCCTATACAGATCTCCCCGAGGTAGTTCTCATTTTACTGTCCCTTGAAAGAAGTCATTGAAGTACCTGCCCAGGTTATAGCAGCCACCTCAGAGGGTAGGAACTGAGCTAAAGTTATTTTAAAAGAATCCCAACCCATATAAAGCTCATCCCACTCCATTTCCCATCTTACCTGGAGTGGCCAGGGAGAAGAGGAGGAAAAGAGCGAAGACAAGGTAGAGGAACTTCATGGCTGGAGTTGAGCTGGGATCTCAGCAAGGCTGGAGAGAGGAGAGCCAGAGACCTCGGAGGGAGGAGGTGATGTACAGGCAGGCTGGAGCTGCTGGGTTTTATAGAGAATTTCCCTCAGAGCAGAGGATGCTGGGGACACGCGGGAATTCATCCAAGTCGTGCTCTTTGGGGCTGGGCGCGCGGCGATGGCACAAGAATTCCCCAATTGTGCTGCCAGGCACCTCCTGTCTGCCCCAGGTGGGGTTGCCCAACATCAGATAGGATCCCAGCACTGATGGGAACACAAAGGAATAGGGGATGTTGATGTCTGGGGCCTTGGGATGGGGCTGAGGTCAGAGGGACCTGATGGAGATCTGCGGGTGCAGCGAGGAGGGAAGAACGAGATCAGTATCACAGAACTCCAGGCCTTTCCCAGCCTCTGGCAGGGATGCAGAGGGATGCAACAGGGCCACCATGCACTGATAACTCTCCCTGCATTGTCCAGGCTGATCACCATGTGGGACTGATGGCCTGGAAAGGATCCCTGCTCCCACCTCTGAACCGTGTCTGCAAAATCTCCCCGATAAATTCAGGGAATGCTCAGGGAGGTGCTTTTGGCTGTCCCCTCTGATGGATGGATGGGTGGCAGCTCTGGGGCTGGCAGCTCCAGGGAGCCTGGGGGAGACACTTTGATCATCACCATGTCCCCACAGACCCTCCAGACAGTCCTGAGCTTTCAAACAAGAGCCAAACTCTGCGAGGGAACTTTTCCAGCCCCAGCTCACTGGGCTGTTTAATAATTTGATAAACAGCCAGAGAGGGAAAGAGGCTGAAGGGACAAGAAGCTGCTTCAGAATTCCTCAATATCATCAAACCTGAATCCTCAGAGTGCAGCAGGTGAAATCTTATAACACAACAGGACAGCAAATGACAAATGCTGAATCAGTGAGAATTTGGAAAAATCTCTAATTTCTGTAGAAATGGGGGGTCTGAATTACCTAAAGCCAGTTGGGAAGGAGGTTTGGGCGTCCTGTGGGATGTGCCCTGCTCATCTCCCTAACCCTGATGGCCTTTGGTTGGGAAAGAAGAGGTTAAAGAAAGGTGAAAGAACCGGGAACTTTATTTCACAAAATTAAATATACTGGAACTTGTCAGCTCAGGGTAGAAACTTACTGAAGATGTATCACAAGCTGCAAACATTTTAGAGGCCTAAGCAAGACAGAACTACAGTTCTGCAATTTTTCTAACCCAAGAAATAGGTGAGATATCAAGGTAAATAATGTATTTATCTAAAAGTAAAAAAAAAAAGTCCTCTTTCACACTGAGGATAGCTGAAATGTGGAACTTGAACAAGAAATGCAAGAAGTTAAAGTGCACTAAAAGGACAAATGTATGAAAAAGCAATTTATAAATTAATGTAGCTGGTGCAAATTTAAAAATTAGTTGCAAAATTTCCTTGGGGAATTTGCCAAAGTTCATGTCACAGATTTCTCATCCTGGCCACCAACAGATCCCCTTTCCTGGGTTTCAGTGCTGCCATGTTTTCCATGTCTTCTCCTTCCTGATCACAACCATTCCACTTGATTATTTTCTTTTTTCTTCTGTCAGGACACATTTTAATCATAGAATCACAGAATTATTTAGATGGGAAAAGACCTCTAAGACTGAGTCCTCAGCAGTGCCAAGGCCACCACTCACCCATGTCCCCAAGTGTCACATCCACATGGCTTTTAAATCCCTCCAGGGATGGGGATTCCAGCACCTCCCTGGGCAGCCAATTCCAGTGCCTGCCCACACTTTGGGTGAATAAATTTTTCCCAA
>WBNO01017909.1:0-65907 GCA_013400575.1 Peucedramus taeniatus
AGTTTTTCTGTCTGTTATATTGATATATGCCCATAAATTTGTTTTCACAGCTCTGCAATGTATGGATGAAGCAGGTCACTAGCACTAAGAATTGAAACTAAGAATTTCCTCTTCTTTTCACAGGTAAATGTATCTGTTATGCACTGTTCTGAGTAATGTATCACGTGCTCATCAGAAAAACCTGAGAACTGTCAATTTGATGAAGTGCAACTCACATCTCATTAATGTTGAGCACAGAAGCAATATTCCGCATCAAAAATGACTGCTAAAATATTTGCAATTACCAGCTGTTCAGAATCCATTTTATATAGATAANAAAACATGTCAAATTTAATTTATCACATGTGTTCTTCTGTCATATTTCTTTTTCTTGCAATGTACTGAAAAGTTATCAAAACCCTCTCACTCTTATCCCAGACAGGTACCATAAAGACAAAAGGGAATGACATAAATGATATGTATCCAGGCATAATAGCTACATCGACATAATCTTCAGAAAGGTTCTTCCCTTTATAAGTTGTATGGACTATTTTAATCTTAAAACATTTGTCTTTACGAAAGAATGGTCAAAATTGTGTTTGTTCTGTTTGGGTACTGCTGCCAGGTGTAAAATGAATAAATAAAATATATATTAATTGCTAGCTTTTCTGAAAAAAAAGATTCAAGATTACAGATTTCAAGTAAGGAGAAGACATAAAACATACAGTTATTTGAGAATCTGGGGTAGTATAGGACCTGCTTAGATCTTCAGTGAAGTTGTAGAGAGAACTTGGTTGCTTAGCCTTGATCAGGTCACAAAGGAAGTGAGAACCTGAAGCATTCTTAAGGCAAAACCAATTATTTAATATTTGTATAATGAATATTTTTTGTTACAAGTGGAAGACTTCTAGGGGTCTGGTAATGACTTATGTTGTACACCAGAGGCCAAGTGTCAGAAGACAGAAATAAATTTATACCAGCACCGATAAGGTCCTCCTTTAAACTGATGTTTGGGGGAGGTAAATGGAGCTGATTAGTTCTGTTTATTCTGTGCTTTTGAAGCTGCAGCTGGAGTACTGTGACCAAGCTGCAGTTCTCCAGTACAAATTAGAGCAATCAAACTGGAGCAAGCCCAGTGGAGAGCTGCAAGGGTGGTTTGAGACTATATAAGAGGCTGAAGAACCTACATTTTTTCAGCCTTGAAGAGATGTCTGTAATCTTGTGTCTCTGAAACAGATCCTACCAAGGATCCTCAGATCCCCTGCACCTATGCATCTAAAGGCATCTATGCCACAGTGGTATAGCTGAGATGACACTGCATCTGTAAAGGGTAAAGAAAACTCATCTGATTTTGGAAACATGTGTTTCAATAATTTTAAGCAACCTGCCTTAGAAAGCAAAATTTAACATGACTTTTTTTTTTTTTAAGGGGTGGTATGGGTCAATTTCATTTGAACTGAGACTAAATTAACAAAAATTCTAAATCAAAACCTATTTTTTTTTCAGTCAATTCACCTGAAAGGTCTTTTATTATTTTGCCCTTTCTGACAAATGGGAATAAAAAGAAAAAACCTAATGCCCAAGAAACTCCAAGGCTGTTAATAAATCTTTTTTATTTGTTAGTATACTTGGCTATTATTTTCTAAATTCATTTTCTTTTCCCTTTCCATCCATAATGTTTTTTGTTCCAGTCTGAGAGCTCACAAGAGGAGAAAACATCAGCTTTCATGACTACCCAGTAGAGATATTTAGTTTTTCCAGGTTTCCAAGTAAAGGTTGAAACACATTTATTGATTAAATTTATAGAGGATCCTCTAGCTATTCTCAACATAGCTTTCTTTGTTACTGATTCCTAGCAGAAAGGTTATAGCTTATTTTTTAAAAAAAACAAGACATGCATAGAACAGGATTCCTTACCACACTGTCATTTTAAAACAATTCTGATGGCATTGGGAAGTTCAGTCCATTGCTAGTTATTTTTTTAAATACTAGGAAGAGGACTGGAGCAACTAAACCAAATATCAGCACAGTAGGTCTCCATGTTTTTGCAAACTAATTTGATAGAGATCTGCTTGAAATAGAAAAAAAAAAAAAAAAGAGAATGAGCTCATTTATTTTTAATATGTCTCCACTTGGCTATAGGATAGACTTCAAAAAATGTTTAGCATTTCCTCTTTGTTTTAGGCCTGATTGCAGTGTGGAGCTGGTGTATGTCTACAAATATCTCAGTACTATCACTTGTGACTTCAGACCCCCTCCTGTGGTTCAGCATTGTTGTTTCACCATGAGGACTTCTCTTTCTGTAGCTAGACACAAAGTAAAAATAAGATGTTTCTCTACAACTCTACAACTTTGTCCCTCTTTGAGCTTTGATTATCATTATTATTGCTTTATTATTAATAATGGCTGTATGTTTTTTAATGTGAGAAAAACTTTTTGACATAGAAAGGTAAATTTAAATATTTAAACAGTAAATTTAAATATTAAAAACAAACCTGAAATCCCCACACCCCAAAAGAAAATAGCCCCCCAAAATTGCAATAATATTCTTTCTTTTTGTCAATAAACCATTAAAAATATGTTGTGTGGTCATAGCAAGCATTCAGTAAATAAAAGATGTTGTTCTATGAGGTGCTTGAATGTCGCCCAATTCAGCTTTTTGTTGGTCATTGCATTGTGTTATTGGTCTCCTTAGGCACATAGCAATGTTGGTGCCTTCACTGGATGAATAAACATTTTTAAAAATGAAGAATGAAAATGATGAACAGTAGATAGCAAATATGCTTGTTCCCTCTAATGCAGGTGTTTGCATGTGCATGAAGTTACTAATTCAAGCAGACCTTCCCAAGGAGCATCTGCAAGGCAAGTCACACTCACATGGATTTTCATAACTGCACACTGGTGAGTATTGATTCAGCTGGCATTTCCAATTGTAGCAAATGCTTACAAACACTGTGCTAGCAATATCTTGTACAATATCAGATTGAAAGATGATTTCTTTGGCTCAAATGTATATATAAAATTACCTTGTTATTTTCATTCCTGTAATTTCCCATACCTGGGCACAGTTTACCTTGGATGAAGAAAGAAACACTTAAATATTCTTTTCTCTGCTCCTGATAATGGATTGTCTTGTCTTTTTTCTTTAAGTAATTAAAGAAAATCTCCATTATTCCATATACCATAATTTATTTCCTAACCATAATGAATTATTGCTCCATTTACCAGTTTCTTAATCAACAGCTGCACCTAGCAGTCAGGGCAGATGTGGTTCATAAGCCACATTAATTTCTGATTGTTTATTTTTTCTGGATGGAATATGAGCATACTGTAAGCTCCTTTTATTGGGTCTCCTTCCCTGCATTGCATCTGGGTTTCCTTCCTCTGAAATTCAAGGGTATGAGCTCAGTACAAATATGGGTCCAACAGCCTATGCAAACTAGATGCCCACATAATAGCATTTATATGCTCAAATATCACCACACAGACAGATAGCTGTGTAATTAAAGAGTGAAAATTCTTTCAGAAAATGTCCACAGTCTTGACAATCTTTTTAGATGCCACTCACTTGCTTTTTAATGCCAGGATGTGCCTTTCTCTCTCATTTTGTCCATGTACTTCTAAACACAACCCCTCTGCATCACACTTGAATTAGATCATCCCAGATGTATGGAGTGTGTTCTTATCCTCTGGACCTCCCATTTCCAGAGAGATGACTGTGGTGGATCACAATTATAATATTTAATTAGACGGACAGGCAGTGTTTTGATGAAAGTAAAACCTGTTTAGAATTTGTCAGGTTTTAGTGTTCTCTGCACAGGTATTTCTCACATGAAAAATTATCAAACTCTTAATTCCCCAGGTCTGATGGAATAAATATACTAGAGGAAAAGAAAAAGCATTCTTTCTATTCAAGATGTCTGGTTTAATTGGTTTTGTTGCAGCTAGATTTCTGCTTATGTAAAATGTACTTTACAGCCCCCACTACCCTGCCCCCTCTTTATGACTAATAAACACAATGTGCTAAAATTCTTCCATTCCTTAATATACTCTTTATATTGAAAATAACATTCAGAAAAATAGAGCCTCCAGGAGAAGATTATTCAAGGTATCCAAATCAGAAAATCACACTGCATTTTCAGTAGCTGTCAGTCTTTAAATTGAAAATAAGCAAAAAAAAAAAAAAAAACTAAGCTTCAAGAAAAATCATGGGTCATGAAGATTCTTAGTAAATATTTTATAAAAGTTGTTACTGTCTAGACAGAAATCTGATTTAAGGGTTGCATACCATTAGCCAAAATAATAATCAATATGACAATTTTGGCATGGAAGCGTAAAGTTGACTGCAACAATATCAATAACAGCATGAATCATCATGTCCTACTATACTAATTATTCTTCTAACTTTAACCATTAGTACCTGTATAAAATATAAATTAAGAATATATCCTTTACAGCTGTCATTAGCAACTAAGTGCCAACAACTAATTATCAACCTTTCCTGAAAGTACTAGATGTTTTATTAATGCATTGCATTGGAAGATTACATGAGTATATAAAAATCATTCTCTTTTTAAAAACTCCTTCCATAATTTTTGTTTGGATAAGGTCTTAATAATGAGCTGCCATATATTTCTATGCTTTAAGCAGCTTACACAAGGAGGTTGCTATTTATTATTGAGCTCAGTGTTTGCTACCCATTTCAGCTTACTGTGTTCTTCAGTTCATTGTCAGCTTCAGATATTTCAATACAAGTTACCAAATGAAAAACTTTTCAAGCAGCCTTTTCCAGATGCCCCAAAACCACCATTGATAGGGTGGAGATACATCAGAAAAGATGCAGACAGAAAAGTAATCTACAGCAATGTATGTTCCTCTCTCTATATTTAATATAAAATGCTCTAGGAAAAAAAAAAAGGCTTTGGAAATTCTATGTAATATAAAACTTGTACTGGTGATGTATAATGCATTCACTGAAAGAGATCTAATATTCTTACCATTTTTTACTTTGAATATGTTACCATTCAAAAGTTGAAAAAGTTTTGCCTATGCTTTTTCCTGGAATTTAGCCTGAACTCAGTGTGTGCAAGAAAAAAATATTTTATGCACTATCATAACTGTAATCACAAATGTTTATAAAGTAATAATTTATTTTGGTAAAAAATATAATTATGCTTTGAGGCAGTTCTGATACTCTGAAGTAAATTTTTTCTCACAGACTTTATATTTTGTTCAATTAATTTAAATTAACCATTAAAAGTTACCTGTTTTCCTCTACTTAAAGAACACTATGTTTGCTCTATAACTATTCATGCTCTCCTTTCCAGAGACCTACCATCTTGTACAAGTGGTTGAGCTGAAAAAAACCAAAAAGTCTGCTCTAAGGAGCAGATGATTAAATATTTGGAGAAATGTAGGTATGCAGCTCTACAGAAAAAAAAATTACCTAGAAGTTTTACTGACCCACAAATTGCATATTGGCCCAAAAATAGCAACATGCTATTGTTTCAAGATGAATCAATGGCACTCTGGCAGGTTTAAAGAAATGTTTTATAAGGAACAAGGAACATTCTCCTAGACATTGGTGAAGCTTCATCCAGGAGATGGATCTTGGACAAATTGAAGACCAAGGAGAAACTGGAAGAATCTAACAGGCTAATACTAACCACAGGTGTGTGAAACTATCAGAAGATTATAAAAAAACATGATCTGAGAAGAAAAATTGATGAAACTGGAAAATTCCACTGTGAAGGAGATGAAGTGGTGACAGGAAAGCAGTCTTTTTGCCTGTAAATTTAATCATCACTTCAAAATACTGATCAGTTCTCCATTACATTCCTTAGGAATAACTCAGGAAGATTTCTAATTTGCAAAAGTGTGTCGCCCTGATTTTTTCAAGTTTTATTAAGCCTTCTGATATTTGTGTTCTTTGTACAAGCTTTCTTATGTATTTTATGTAAATAACTTAATGTTTTTTATTCCTTTATGGGGGAAGAACAACTTGATGGATAGTTGGGTTGCCCAGTGACATTGAGGAGGTGGCACTGTAACCCTCCAATGACAATGGCATTTCAAAAATATATATATATGGAGTCAGATGTTTTAATAAAGAGTTTTTTAGTTTGCTTTGACCAGAGCTGCTCCGTGTTCTTCTTGTGTCGCCCCAAGGTGACAAAAGTGTAAGATATTTTGATAGGCCTTCTGTCCATAAAAATAATGAAATTCTGCATCAAAACAACACTTCTGGGATTATTAACAATATTTATATAAATCTGTCTTGGATGACAAAGATAGATTTAACTTTTTAAGTAAGGGAAATTAAAACAAGAAGTATTTAAAAAAATAAACCATGCAAAATTTGTGGATGAGTACATACTTCTGGACCCTGGAAAATACACAGGATCCACAGCTAATGGAATGCTGAGCATTTACGTGATGAAATACGTGAGAAACAGTATTGGCACTAGAATTTTTTATCAAAATTATTGTAATTGAGACAGCCTGACAAAAAGTGTATCTGCAAAACAACACACTACTGAGTAGTTAATTTAATATATTGGAGTGGAATAAATTTCTCTCTTTTTATCTCTATAAATATCTAAATATCTGCATCTATAACTTTGTTCCAAATCACCAAAAAATATCTGTATGTCTTGTTTGCTATGAAAATATCCTCAAACAAATCTGTTAGTTATTATGATAAGAATATACACAAAAAATTATAATGGATAGTCCTTTTTGTATATATAGTTAAGCACAGGGGTGTCCAACAAATTCTTAAAGCTCTTGAAGTAAATAAAATCCTAATAATATAAAGACGTTATCTTTCAAGTACTTATTTGCAAAGAGTAATCTTTTTCCATACCTGCAATTATCTTACTCTAAGTTGATTGTTGTTGACATATATAATTAATGCTTAAAAAAGGAGAAACCAGGAACTAAGGCAGGCAGCCATTATTTGAAGTGTAATGTCTGCCAGATTAATGTTGCTGTAATGAATGTTCATTGTGTATTTAAACTGCATGACAACTAGAATAAGAGCCCTTGAAAAGCTGGTTCAGTGGAAAAAAATTACTAATAAAAATCAGACTGAAGAGGCTAAAACCCACTACTTTTAGTTCACATCTAAGGATTAATTGGACCCTGTATATATACATCTCTTTTTACAACACATTCTTCTCTATTTGTTTACATTGAGCTGTACCAGGTCATGACCTATGTCTACTAAAGTTGATATTAAGCCCCTCAAGATTTGAACCCCTCAACATTTTAAACTTTACAATTTGTTTTTTAGCTGTTCATTAGTAGCTCTAGCTGGACAGTTATGATTAAGCAATTGCATCATTAATGTTGCATGCTTGGCTAATCTTTTGTTTCAAGGAAAAGTGAAGACAATCCCAAGATGAATTGGCTGTCTGGACCAGAGCCACCGGGAGTGAGGTCAGCAGAACTGAGCAGGAACTGGGGGAAAGGTAATTCCAGCAGTAGGAGGTTGGGACTCATTGACTACCTACTCAAAACAGATCCCAGATTCAAATGAAGGGAAGAGTTGCACATCCACACTAATTAGAATGAGGAGCAGGAGGTATAACCAGCAAATGGGGGTTGAATACAAATTAATTTTAAAAGTTATGTAAGCTGTAAGTAAATAAAGCTGACACTTTTTTTGTTATAATGTATACATGGTGTGAGGTTTTGATGATCAGGGAGCCAGTCTTTTGTGGGTTACCACTGAGCTCCCTATTTGACACAAAGTAGAATAAAAAATAGAAGTACTTCGCCTTGGTGTGGAAATCAGCCCTGTGCACTGTTTGGGGCAACAAAATCAGTGGAAGGTCTTTTTTTTACTGAACAGGATTTAGACTCACACTCCTAGTACATACACTCTTGCTGGCTGCATAGAAAATTATGGTGTGCTTCATTAGATGATTTTTGCTTATTCTCATATACTACTTGGGTTTTTTTGTGGGATTCTGAGAAGTTCAGAGAAGGTTCTTTAAATAGACAAGCAGTTAATTCTTACTTCCATTCTTTTGTGCTTCAAAATAATAATAGTAATAATAATAATAATAGAAAGAACTAACAAAGAAATACATGTATTTCTCTTTAAAATTCTGTGCATGCAATAGAACTGCCAGCTACCAAGAGAAAAAGTAAAAATCACTTCATACTTTTAAAGGAGGAAAGAAAACTAATGAAAAGGATGAACATGTATTAATGTTTGATAAATGCTTTTGACTATAGGCATCAAACACAATTACAAAAATAATTGGTTAAATGACTATTTTTTCAGATCCTTGGTACAATACACAGTAAATAAAAGTGGCATCTACTGCTAGCAGCTACCCCCTCTGCCATGGGCACAGGGGTTTTGTTCAAGCTCAAGCCTGCAAATGAAGAGCTGCCTTAAGTTGTAGGTGTCCCTGAGCTCAGACCTGCCTCCTGATGTCCTGGTTTGTGAGTTTCCTGGATGGACCTTACACCTACATTGTAAGTTGTCTTTTCTCTCTTCCTGAGGGTTTTCTTGGGCTCACCTTGGACTTGGCTGGTCACTCCTTCTTGTCTGGGACAGTCTATGGATTCTCTCACCACTCTGCCCGGGTGTGTAGGAGGGAGGGCACTGCCCTGCCCATGCCAAACCTGCTCTTAATTCACAGCTCATTCTGTCTCATGGATCACCTGGCCTCTTGGGGCTCCCTGGCACATTCACTGTAGGTACCTTTCTGTTAAAAAAAATTGTAAAGATCAGATTAATATTGCTTGCCATCACCTTGCACTCACATTTGTATTTCAACACAAATACTGCTGTGAATCTCAGCTGCTCGTAAAATCCACAGAACAATTTGCTCCACAAGAGAGCAAATTTTCAGATGTGAGTAGAATGGAAGGAAGATGGAATAGCTGCTGCATGATGTTTGTGCTGCAGCAATTCCAGGCAAGTACTCACTGAACTATTTCAGTACCTAGAAGCTGCACAGCTCATAGCTGGTTTATCACAACATAGAGTCAGAGATCCAACCACAGAGTTTTTGTGGTTGGCCTCTTGATATCATCTAGTACACCCCTCCTGCTCACACAGGGTCATCTAGATAATTTGCCCAGGTCCATGTCCAGATGGCTTTTGAATATCTCCAAGGAAACTCCATAGCCTCTCTGGACAAACTGTGACAATGTTTAAACACCTTCACAGTAAAAAAGTTTTTTCTTGCATTCAGGTGGAATCCCTCATTTCTCAGCTTGTGCCCATTGCTCTTGTCTTGTCTCTCAGAAGAGTCTGGCATGACTGGAGCATACCCCCTGTCATACAGGTAGTATGAATGGGAGGAGTAGTAGTAGTAGTATGTAGTTGTATGAATCCTTTGAAAGAGTCCCGGACAGAAGTGTCTCCAGCATGACACATGCACATTTTCATAAACAGAGACTAAGAAAGGAACATTCTTTAACTTTACATTGATTGTTCCTATGTTCCTGCTTGCACAAAACAAAACAATTCTCAAAAGAACCCAAACCATCCAACCCAAACCAAATTAAATCAAACCAAACCAAAAAAACCCTAAACCAAACCCCAAACTCCCCAAACCTTAACATACTCTCAAGAAGCTCACGTTAGTTGCACTCCACAGAAACCAACAAGCTTTTCAAAAGTCAGTGAGTATAACACATAGAAAAATAGTCCTCTGACAAGTAAAGAAGATCAGATGTGGCATATTTATACTTTTTTAATGTCATTATCAATGTGGAACTTGATTTATCAAACAATTGTCTATGAGTCAACACTAAAATACAATACCCAATAGAAATATTTCTTTAAGCTACTTACCTACTGTGAAACTAAAATTCTCCAAATGATACCTATTAAAGTGGAAACATTAATTATATCAGCCTCCCTTATTCACACTGTTTTTTCCTCACCATTTAAGACTGTGGTAATTTGTCATGTAGCACTGATCTGATACAGTATCTTTGATGCGACTGCAAGCTCCATGCTGTTTCTTCTTAATAAACCTCAGAAGCATCTCCATGGGTATTCGGCTGAGCTTTGTCAGCATAAAGGGGGAGAGGGCTTTAACAGCCAAAAATCAGTTTTTCTCTGCAGCATCATATTTTTAGCACAGCTCAATGCATGGTAACCGGGCTAAAGTTAATGCTGTTTAAGCAGCATCAGTGGTGTGCTGTGGAATCCTCTGAGAAGCAGCTGCTGAGCAGTCCTCGAGTTGGACTGGAGCAGCCTCAGGGCCCCCTGTACACAAGCACTAATTCTGCTGACCCTGCATTGCTTGTTATGCAGACTGAAGAAGAAAATGGAGATTTTTCTTTTCATGTTGACATTTCAGTGTCTTGCCTCTCACCTGGCGAGCATGGAATTCCGTTAAATGCTGATCACTAAAACCTTTTAGAATCTATGAACAGTTTTCATTTTTCTCATTTTATATGTACAGAAACCAACATTTATGTTCATGGCGTCGTGATAGATGTCTTTCTGGAAAACAGCTGTTGAGCCATAGCAATAAAATGATGAAATGTTCATCTACATCCCAGTTACTAGTTTGAATTTTTTGAAACTCCCCTTGTCTCTAGGTTTGCTTTATTCAGAGCTGGAACCTACGTTTACTACAAGTAGACTCATTAAATTAATCCTTTAGATCCAATGGCTTTTGGACAGCCTCGTGATAAAATGTAGTCTCTTACTGTCTTGTGAAAACTCTTGGTGTTGACAGTAAATGATGCTTCATATGCACTGTATACTTGGGAGAACAAATGATTGCCACAAGTAATTTTTACACTTTTGGTCTATAGTTAGGGTTTGCAAGAGGATTATAATGACCCTACACTGACTATTGTATGCCCTCAAATTACTGCAAGACCTGGCTATGCAAGTCACACAAATACTCACAAACAAATCTTGCACTCTTTCAATTTTCTGATTCTATTAGTAGCTAAAGTTCCCACATTATTTCTTTTTCTTTGCTATGCTTAAATGTCATCATGTTTCTGTGTTCTTTGTGTTTTATCAATGAAATTTTTTAGCAGATTACTGTGTTGAAAAATAAACACATATTTTGCTTTTCTTCAGGAGATGCTTAATTTTCAGTTTCTTCAAAGATACAATTTTAAGAACATCTTCCTCTTCTTCTAGTTAGAGGATAATGATTCTCTTGAAATTATGAGAAACCAGGTAAAAAAAACAGTGTAATGGTAGTATTTACTGAATTGCTTTTGCTCCACGTTCCACATTCAGTTATGTTTATTTGAATAAAAATTCAATATTTATGAAATTATTATGATTGTTCATTTTCCAGAAGGAGTAGATGAAGAAATGAAGCCATTAGAGGTTATCACTGGAAGCACCATGGCTTCATTTTTGTGGCTGTAGGTAAATAAAAATGGCCAAACCTTTTTATTCTAAGAGCTGCTGAATTCAGTCTAATAGATTTCTCATATGAAATTTGATTTCAAATAATAAAATAACCTCTAGATTTTTTAAATTATAAAATTACCCATATATAGGAGTTATCTATCCTGGTTATGTATTTTAATAAGAATACTGTAAAAAATATTCAATTATTTTCATGCAAACACAAAATCTGAAAAAACTTATGGGTTTCAGCAGCAAAAATAGTCCAGGAAAAGACTCATGAATAGTCAGACTCATAAAAAAAAAGTCATTATTCAACTTAAGGAGTTTCAAAATCATGAATTCTATTGATATATTCTGATTTCAGAATATTAGGCAAAATACTGGTGAGTCGTAATTAGAAGGCAGAGCCTCTTTCAAGCACTAGATTCAGACATTAATCCAAGTTTGCTGTTTTTTGGAATAGTGATTGACATAGGAATCAATATTTTAGTAGCAATCAACTATTACTAAATAACATATAGATGAGCTTGCATGCTGCATTAGAAAAAAAAGAAATCATATATCTGTGTAAGTTAAACATAGTTAAACTCAGTATATTTGCTGAGAATAAATGTAATATATAGATTTTATGGCAACAGTTAAAATATTTCTTATTTCAAAGTCTCACTTGCGCCAAATTATTTTTTGTAAAGATTTTCAGAAATTTTTTTTTTTTTCTATTTTCCCCCACTTTTTCCTCTCCACCGATTTCTATTAAAGTTCTGTTTTGGTTTGGTATCCTTTGAGTTTAAGTGTGAGACTGATTGCCAAGAGGATCTTATCGTCTCTCTTGCCTACAAGATACAACAGGAGCCTTGAGCACTGTTGCTCTGTTCTCATATTAAACAGCTGTGGGTATCATAGCAGAGCAATTTCTCAGATAACAAAGACATTTTCTTGAGTACTGGACTCTTCAGTCTATACTGGGAAAAGGGCTAAAAATCTTGTGTTAAGCTTGAACAGATCCCTGCTAATGGGCTGTGTTTTTCTGATCATCTTTCAAAAAGAATTGTGAAAACTCTATTGAACACCTGGTAAAGCTGTCAGAGGCCACAGGAAGACAGGAATTCAAGACCAGATTGGATGGGGCTCTGAGCAACCTGGTCTAGTGGGAGCTGTCCCTGTCTGTGGCAGGGAGGTTGGAACTGGATGATCTTCAAGGTCCTCTTCCAACCCAAACTATTCTATAATTCTTTGATGCTATGATGAGTTCTGCGTTAAAAGGTATGCAGCTGTTCTACAAGAAGTTCTTTCTTGTATTAACATCAAATACCTCATTAAAATCTGAGAAAATTTTTTTTACACCAAGTCTTTTGCTTTATAAAGCAGATTCAATAAGCCCAAATAATGTGAATCTACATCAAGTATGCTCAACAATTAACTAAGGAACACAGGCTCTCAGAAAACCTACATATTTAATGTCAAGTTTTTAAGTAAAAAATATGCATTTTTTGGTTTGAATATTTTCTGAAATTTTATTCAAGATAGACATTCAATACCACTTCAAAAGAGCAAATTACAGACAAAGAATTTTGGATTTGTCAAAACAAAACACTGTGTGAGCTTAAGCTCAATGTTTAAATTTTTGAGACAAGTACCACCCTCCACAGTCAATTATAGACACAGTTTCAACTGTGATGTACAATGTTTGCTACTAAGAATGTTGACATTTGCTTGATTTTATTTCTGTGACAGAGAAATCCCTAGAGGTTGTTGTTGTGAACAAAAAGCTTCTTATCCTGACTGTTAAAGGCTACATTTAGTAAACAACTGTGTGGAAGAAAAAGGAAAACTGATCTTCGCATTATCATTTGGGTAGCCGATAAAGCCTTCTTTCCTGTAAGTTTTTGGAGGATGAGACAGTATATCAGCTTCCCCCAAATTACTTTCATATTTTCATACCAACTTTTACCCTATATCATGATTTAAACTAGTTCAGTGGGGTTAATTTATTTCTCCAAGTTACACAGATGCTCCACCATTTTCTGCTCAAAGTGAGACACAGCAAGAGATGCTTAAACACTTGAATTTGTCCCTGATTAGCTATCTTGGAAACTAATTAAGTAATCAATAAACAGAACAAGTACAAGTCAATGGCATCTCTGATAAGCATGCATGATCTTAAACGTAAGCAACATCGTTGTCAGCAATTACAAGGAAAGCTATACCATCCTAAGGTTCATTAAGATACACTTGTACAGCTATTAAATGTCCATCTATTAATAGATTTTATACAATATGTGAGACGAGGGGGGGATTGTCTTTAGCTTCACTGGTATGTAGAGTAAGTTCTGCTTAATCATCAAAAAGAAATAGCAGATGCACTTGAATGTTTACACACACACACACACACACACATATATATATATATAAAGCAACCTTTTTTCATACTAATAGTTGAGAATTCATGTTAAACTGTCAGTAGCTCTCAAGGCATGGCCTCAATGTATTTAATGTGTTGCTATGGAAGCATTATATCTCTTTCCATTGCAAAAATTATATGCCTGAACATGAAACAGAATCTGACTGATTTCAATCTTTGAATAAGTCCTGACACATGAGCTTAAAACAAAGATTTTAAATTATCTGGTTATCTAAATACACATACAGCTCCTATTTTCAGCTAAGCAAAAATGCAGAATTTATCACAGCACTTAATCTTATCAAGGCTGTTATATGTAATTACAGGGCAAAACAAAGAAAAAGCAATCCTGTCCTAATTGCACCCCTATTACTAAAAAGGCAATGATCTTGCTGTACTTTGCCATTTCTCCTGCAGGATCCCACAGTGCTTTCATGAGCCACTGTAGCTGCTGCTTCTTGAGCTCTGGGATTGCTGATTACAGTATCATCTTGCACATACACATTATCTTTTACACTGACACTCACCTTATTACTTGATAAGATTTAGGTTCTGCTTCAACATGACTGTCTTTAAAAAGAGTTAAGAATGCTCTAATCACTTGCCTTTGCAATTAAGGTATTTGTGAAAGGATTCAATATTATTTTAAATCTTCTCCAGCTTCAGTGTTGGCAGAAGACCAATCAAGTAATTTGAGCTTCCTTCCCCTTTATAAATAAAAATGCAATTCATATATCTGCAGCCCAGAGCTGATTAGGTTTTACATGTGACTAAAACTATGCAAGTACTCAACTGTTCAACAGAAGAGTGTCTTCTGATTTTGTTTAAATGTATTTCACAGCATACAAGAAATGTGCATTGAGACAGAGGACTAATTAACACAAGAAACCTTGAGTGTCATTTTCCTGAATGATTAGCTTTTGAAATTGTGGTCTAGCTCTTATTTGTAATACTTTCTTGTATTTTGTACAGGAGTCAAATTGCCATCACATTGATTAAAACCAGCACACTTCCTTAACAGAGTTAATAAATGATCAGGGTGACAATTCAGCAAGGTAGATAAGCATGTGATGGATTTAGCAACATGTTCCAGGTTAGCCACAAGTCTAATAACTAGGACAGCAGGGAAAAAACAGGCCTTGATGTTTGAAATAGAAGAGGCAATTGTCAGTAAGCAGAATGTAATTTTCCGCACTGGAATTTGGCCAGCCCAATGGGCGCTTGACAGTGCAACTCTTCCAAAAACTGTCTTCTGCTCTTTAATGACTTCAAGCAGTTAGAAACTTGGATTTATGTTTTATCAAAAATCTGGCAGTAAGTTCATATGAACACTCATAGATTTTCCTGAAAACTTCAAATTTCCTGTATGTCCTTGTAAAGAATAATTTTTAATTCAAAAAAATTACATAAATTACTAATAGCAATAATAATAATAGATGTCATATTGTCAAATATTCAGCCTTAAAAATGATACTTTTGCTGAAGGGAGGTCATGATTGATTTGATTGATAGTCATATACAACTATGATTTAAAAAAATTCATCCTTTTCTTATTGCTAGAGTAATACCCTCCAAAATTGTCAAGGCATATTGAAATGCAAGATTACAATTTCATAATTTGACTCGCTTTCAGGCCATCAGCTGAAATTGTGAATACTGTCAGCTGAATAGTGATATTGAACTTTAAAAAAATGTTTCATTAACCTCTTATTTTTTTATTTTAATCTTGTGAAAATACATAATCCATTAAAAAAAAAAAAAAAAAACAAAACAAACCAACAAAGCAGAGGAATTCAATCCCCAACAATGTGAAAAGTGGTTTCTGTTGATGTTATCTTTCTACATCTGTTTTTTCCTGGTTTTATATTCTTCTCTTTCCTATTTGTCTCTTATGCTTCTGGATTTTCATAATATTTTTCTTTTTCTTCATTCCTGCTTCTTCTTCCCTGTATCTCTGCTTCCAGATTTTCTTTTTTCTCTTTCCCTTCCCCTTCCTCAATTAATTTCTATGACCTTTTATAGTTGCTCATTTACAATTACTAAGAATATTTTGCTAATTCAAAAAGCAAAGTGAAATTAGCTCCACCCATGATGTGAATGGAATAACCCTGGTGTAAATTTGGAATAAAAATCAAAGTTTCATGACTGCTCTATCACATGCCAAGACCTTACAATCTCACATGAGGTCTCAGAAAATCTTGCAAATAAAAGCAACTACTTGTGTGGGCAGACAAATTTTTTAAAATTTTGTCTGGTGACATTTGTAAAGCTGTTCACTTGTGTAAATGTTTGACTGATGAGGATTTAATACATGGCAAGACAACACGGTATATTGACAGGTACTGGAAAAAATAGAAAAGGACAGTGTAAAGTATGAAAATTATTGCAAAACCAAGACTATTTTGACATTGAATTCACATCTGTTCCCATGTTGGTGAACTGATTATTTTGCTTTTGACATTTAAACCCAGTACTCATAGTTGGCTTTTACATACCAAAAAATCCCAAAAAACAAAACCAAAACCAAAATAAAAAAAAAAAAACAACAAAAACAAACAAACAAACAAACAAACAAAACCCCACAGAAAACCAACACAAAAACCCACCAACATTTTATAACATTTTAATCCCCAAATTCTTTTGAATTTTATAACAATCAGATTTTCTATATGGCTGTAACATTAGAATTCTTAATTTGTTCACAATGGGGAAGAGGCTCCTTAAAAAAAAATGTTTTGCTACCATACTGGTAAACCCTAATACACAGATCCTGATTCCAGAATCTGCAAGGACATAAGTTAGGTAGCAAAGACTTTATCTGCATAGAAAGCGAAGAAAGGCAGGACATGGGCTCAAGCACCATCCTATATTTGCCTGGGCTGTATGATCATTCATACACTCTCTGATATGGCAAATGAACACTTTCCCAACAATGCCAAACACAGTATGGGATACAACATATTGAAGGAACTATTATTCAGTATGGAAAAAACCTGTTTCAACACAAAGCTTAGACCTGTTCTAGGAGAAAAAGTAGCCCTAAAGAAGCAAAGTAATCTGTGCTGAGCACCTCTTGGGCTAGAGAGAACTGTCCAGAAGTAAAATGGAGAGTTTGGTTCCCAGCAGGAAGGCAAGTGAATTCCAGGATGTTGACATGACCCAATGGGATAGGAAGTGAAAACAAGCACATTGTTTCCTTCTGACAATATTAAGGTGCAAAATGTTGATGGTTTTGGATCTCTTTTCAGGCCTGTATTGAGTTAAAGAACTGCTCTCCCCTCCCTAAGGACTGAACTTTACAGAGCAGCATCACTTGTAGCCATCTAAGAAGGAAAGGCCAGGATTACATTTTCTTGTAGGGAGGGACTGCAAGTCACATCTCTCTTACTAATAATCTATAAGTTATTCCAGAACTGGAAAAGTGATGGAAAAGATTTCTTTGCCATTATGGATTCACACTCCATGCTATAATTCAAGATTTCTTGTGCCAGGAACAAAAACAAAGGAGAATAATTGCAAAATGCTGGTTGAGACTTTCACCTGCAGTGGGAAAAACAATAGCCATAAATTATAATCCAAATCCAAGCTCTGTCTAAAACAATCCTTAAACCAATTATTAATATTCCCCTCCTGCACGTGCCTAGAGCACTGAGCTAGAAATTGTCGTGGTCACAGGGAAAGATATTCCTTCTATATTTGGTTGTCTGCTTTTTGAACTGTAAGCACATTTTAGCATGTGTATTCACCATACAATCTGATATTAATTTAAATTATTTTCAGCATTAAAGGCCCATGACACTATTAGCTGACCATTAAAAGTCATCTATAGCTCATTATCAATGATTAATCACCTGCTGTCTTATAATTAATGTTTATTAGGGGAACAGCAGTTTAATAGCTGTTCCATATTTTCTGTGCTAATCAAGGAAACTTAAAAGACAGTTATAATGGACTCTTAAAAATATCAAATGGCATTTTTTGACATTGACTTTTATGTCTGAGCAAGTAAACTGTCACTGAGAAGTAAATTTACCAGCTAAAAGTGTGTAGAAAGGAACAATTTAGAGGCTTATTTTTCTGTAGTAGGCACTGAAGCCTCAATGGACTATTTTTTTTAAGAGACTGCCTTAAATTTACAGATATTTCCAGACATTTACAGATGTTAATCTGGCCATGCCAGATCATCTTGGCATATTTGGCTAATAGCCCTGTGACCATCTTTCACTTTTACTACAGTGCACTATCTCCAACTTGCAAAACTTAATGAAAATATCTCATGTTTGATACCAGGAGGAAAGCAAATAAGAAGTTTAAGTCTTAACCTGATTGATCTCCACAGAAATTTCTTCTCAATCTCTATTAAAACATACAAGAAACTAACCCAAGTGATACGTATTATAATTAATTTTGTCACCTGTTGATCAAGTCCCCCCCTACTTGTTCTCACATCGAGATGAAAATGTCTGCCCCTCAAAGTACACCCAGCTCCCTGCTGGTCACAAGAGAAAACAAGTGCCATCCCTTGCAGGTGTCAGCTGTAGCACTGTGGGAGCAGTTAGGTTTGCTTTTTTTTCTTCCATCTCTTCTGTATTTCCTGAAACCCAATGCTTTAATGATCCAGTATCCAAATTCCCATCAGAAATTATTCTGTGCCATTTTGAATGTACTGTTGGACTGCCCAGACAGTATGGTTTTGTTGTTATATGGTTTATATGGTTGTTATATGGTTTTGTTTCCTTTTCTTTATTTCTTTCTTTCTTTAGAGTTTCCATATAGCCTTCTAACTATAGAGAGCACTTCTCTCCCTTCACAGCCTCTGGTTTATTTGGATGAATGAAACACACTTTCACACCCACTGAGTATCATACGTTCTGTCTCCCTATCATCAGTTTTGCAGCCCTTCTCTACCCTTATTCCCATTTGAAACCATTTCCTAAGCAGAGCTATTGTCTTTAAGAGGAGGCTTTGCTGGCCTATGTAGTTATACCCTCGCTCTGTTGAAAACATATCTGATAAATTCTGGTTATATACTCCTCTTTTCCATAGCTGCAAAATATCCGTGTCTGATATTATTTCTGGGATTGCCCCAAGGTCCCTCTCTTGCTCAGTAATCTATTACCTAATTTATGAATAGAGGTTACATTAAGTAACCATACATTTCTGGCCTTGCCTTTTTACATTATGATACTTTGGGCCATTTCTATTACTCCAGTCTTCTATGTCATTCATTTCATTCATGATGTATTCCTTTGAGTTAAAATGATAAAGGATAGCATTATGCTATTAGCAATCTCTATCAGATCTCAGCTTTTGTACAAGGGTTGTGGACTGGAACATTAATTAAAGCTGATTCTGGAGAACTCCCTGTGGGCCACTCCCTGGCACAGCAGTTTCCTTTCCTGCTCTCTCTTACAACTGTGCTGTTCATTTTACCTTGGAAGTCCTAGTCTCCTTCTTCTCTCACTCATCTTCTCTCACTTTTCATGTGATACTGCTAACTTTGAGCAAGCAACTTTAAGCAAGCACCTAAATTACTTAAAATATAATCAGCTTAATACAGGTGCAGTATGCACACGTTGAAAGAAATTCTCCCATTTGGAGCAGAGCCCGAATTGCTACATAATGACAGAATTTCCATTATTTCAGCAGTTTTGTGGATAGGTCTGCGGGGATTTGTGTTGCAGATTCTCCTAACCATCATGTGCACCATCTTAGCTGCCAAAAGTATACTTAACTACAGTCTGCTCTAATGGATTCTTCTCAGGTAAAAGCTCCTTAAGTTAAAGCATTCACTGAGAGAATTCCTTTAGGTCAAAGAAAGGAGGAACAGTACTTCTTAACAAATATTCGCTGCTGATTAGTTAGTACCGGCATTTCAACGGATACACAGTTTAAGTAGCAATAGTATAACCTTGCATGCCAAAAAAACCCCAACTTGTGTCCTACAAATACATGCAGAAATAAAATTGAACATTTTTGGTCTGGATAGGCAGTTTTGAAAATAGTAAATAAGAATGAAATTCTAATAAATTTGTAAAGAATCTATATAACTGATCTACTTTGAATATGAAGTCAGAAGCTAATCTGACGAAGTGAATAATCTGAGACTTGTGATTTCTGCTGACTAATAGGTACATGGAGAACTGTATGAAAGTTTGCCTGGAATAAGGTCTATAGGTTAAATTAGTGATACTCCTTAATGCAGTACTATACGTCTAATAACAGCTTCACATTAGTGTGAAGGTCTGTCTCTTTTTACACACCTTGTTAGTAAGATTATTGTCTCTGGTCACCACCCTCATGGTCTCCCTTCCTTTCAATAGTTATCTGCAAGGTGTGAAAATAACTGAAGGTCTTTTCTGAATCAGAGGAGGGATTTCAGCTAGTGTAAAGGGCATGCTGAGCCCTTTTTTGGGGCTTCCCTGGCTGCCATCAAATGCAGTCTTTACCTTTCACAGGGAGGAGGCAAACTTAAAGCCCTGCCCTCCCACAAAGCAAAGAAACCTAAAAATAAAAGGTGAAAAAGTCTTGCAGATTTATTGTGATGCTTTTCACTCCCCCCCACCCCCGTTTTCTCTTTGCTTGCACAGAAAATGGTCAGCTGAATTCAGAAACCTTTCTAGGTATCTTAAATCTTGAATTAAGAATAAAATTGGGAGACACCTGAGATTTCCAAGTTTTGCCCACCGACTTTTTCTTTGAAGTAACATCAAGGCAGGCTGAGAAAAGTTAGGTGATTGATGAAGGGTTTTTTGCTACTACATGCTAAACATTGGTTTCTTTCTTCAAAAACTGCTTTTGCTTCTAAATGGAGGTTTAATAACAAAGTAATTAAAAACTGAGCAGACCTATCCATTTGTATGAGGCTATAAACATACAAATAAGGTGGCATTGCATTGTTTTGCCTGTGGTATTTATCGTGTTTGAGTTTCATTTACCTCTAGATAAAAAGGAATTATTAGTCCCAGTAGAAAGGAGATTCTGTTTAATCTTGAGCATAAAGGGAGGTCTAGGGGTTTAATAGAGAAAATGCTCTTACTTGGGAGCTAATGCTGCTCTCAAGACAGTGTTAAGAAAAATTTTACTTTATGAGTTAACCCCATGAAAGCTCTGTGCTGACAAACAATCAGAAAGCTTAAGGGAAACTATGGCCCTCTTCACTTTAATTAGAAAAAGAGTTTCAATTTAGCTACCCAGGTATATTTATCAAGCCAGTAAGATACACTATTATGGCTTCTAAAGTTATAGCAGCATGGATTAAGACCATAATACATTTATTGTACAAACTGCATTTGATAGCAGCCTAATGGCAGGGAGGATGAGAGAACAATGTATTAGACAGCACAATAACAAGAAAAAAAATTCATATTTACATAATCCTTGACCTCTTCATAGTCATCTGTGATTACTAGTCAAGTCATAATTGTAACAGTTTTGAGGAGGAATAAATAAAAGTCATGACTTTCACTGTAAAAAACAGAAATGGAGGCAGAAGAATATTATGACTTCTGACTTTTATCAACACAAGTTTCATGCTACCTGAATATCCCAGTTAGGATCCCTGTGCATATCTAAGAATAATCTTATGTACTCATTTCTGTACTTAAATAATGGTTAATGTATTTTGCCTGGCTCTCATACTAAAAGCAATGTGAAGATGAGGAGCAGAATAAATTCTGCTGCTCTGCTGTTCCTGAGGGCTGGTGGGCTGCCTGCAGTTCACACAGTTCTGTTACTATCCTGAGGAGATTCTAGGAGCAAAAAGCCAGAGTTGGCTAAAATTTTCCTTGGGGATATCTCCTTTTCTAGTGCAACCTTCTTGTCCACTTTGACCAGTTCTTGAAAATGATAATTAATAAGGTAGTGTCTACACCTTTTTAAGGTGATAGTTTCAGAACTATTTTCATGGCATAACAGAATTGCAAACAATTACCAGTGCTTCAAATAACCTGGTGTTAATTCTCCATGGTAAAATATGGCTCTCTTTGTTTGTAGAAGAAAACTCTTATTTCAGAAATGAAATTTCCAAAAAATGCCAATCAGGGTCATTAAAAAAAAAATCCATCACATGTTCAAAAAGACAGATTTTCTTTATCTGTGTTGAATAAAAAAGCCAACAAAATTCTACCCTTCTCATTAATCTTTGTATCAATCCATCCTTTATTTTGAATTGAGTTGAACATATTCTCTATCAAAAATTCACATATTTCACAGAATAGAAAGCATTCATATATGCAGAATTACTTTTTCATCCTCAACATGTAGCTGCCAGTCATACTTTGTCACACAGGTTTCTGCTATTTCTTTTCCAGACAACACAAAAATTCAACACTAAAATATAACAAACATAAACTATTACAAGTTCAGTAGCACTATTTATTCTGCCATATAAATTAGTCTGGTTTAAAGGATTTTGAGGATTTTTAAAATTTTTGCACATTTGTGACCTCTGAAAATCAAAGTTAACAATGCTAGGCAGGAAGCTGGTGCCACCTAAACAGCTGCAACATACTGGAAAGAAAAGTTACTGAATAAATCTATAAATGTTGCCCAACATGATGTCACTATACCAGTCAGGGAATTTATCAGAAAGTGATTACTTATCTTTTTTACAAATATTTTTTGAACTTTCTATTTTATGTTTCTAAATCTAAACTTTTAAAAATGTTTATAGTGTTTAAATTCTTTTGCTTTGGTGTAGGTTTTTAAAAAAAATTAAGAACAAGAGAGGGAAAGAAAGGGATTGGTTGTTAATGGTAGTAATAAAAACAGCCTGTTAAATTCAATAATAAAAGTTATTTCAGAGCAAAATACCTAATCAGAATGAATTATCAAGGGGAAAACCTTGGTCATTTTTATACAGCTCCAAGAGACACTGCAGCATTCAAAGCAAAAGCAGTCATATAACAGCCCTGATACATCCATAGGTGAAAATGCCTCACACTGCTTTTCCATGTCCATGTTGACCTGCAAATTTATGAATTTTATAACTTACATGAGAAAATATGACTGCTATATATTGCATAACTGGGCACCAAAATCCCATGTATTAACTCATTATTTTTTGAACGAAATAATCTTTTGGAAATTTATGACTCAATATGCAAAATGATCCATTCAAATGATTACATTAAAAAGGAATCTGTAAAAGAGACTTGCTCAGGTTTCTGTGAGTTGCCCTTGAGATTCATCCTCTTGTACTTAATAAATCTGCCACAGGGTGTGTGCATAAGTCCTGTACTCAGCCTGAAGCCACGTTACCTAAGATTCAGTGGGCCTGCACAGCATGAGAAATGATAATTGTTACTAAAGATAAGGCTAATGAGCAATGATTCAGTTGGGGGAACAAAGCAGCTCTGCTGCTGCAAATGTTGCCCTATGGGTATGATTTAGAGGTTTGCCAGAGCAGTGGAAACAGGAAGAGTCCAAAAATTTTTTACCACTATGTCACTTTGAACATCAGCTTCCATTTCAGTGGAACCCTACTCAGTTCTGGTTTTCCAGCACCAAAGCCTGGAAACTGGGAAATAGGATGAGCTGAGGAAGCCCCTCAGAACAGGCACTCTCCTGTTGCTCAGTGGAAAAGCCAAACCTGCCTGTTTTCACCCCAGTGTTTTATGGTAGCCACAGGCATAAATATTGATCAATGATACTCAAAGCTGCTACTCCATTTGCCTTGTGGCTAATGTCAGCCCCTCTCCCTTTCATCCACTGAAAATTAAAGTAGTTTCATGAAGTATATATATCTGCTTCCATAGGGAGAAAGGAAAAGTGTATGCACAATGAAGATATTTTATTAATGCAAAATTATGTTACTATGGCATATTGGTCTTATTGATTGCATTTTTTTACTTTCAATTAAAAAAAGAAAAGGAAAAGTTTTTGGTGCAGTTCAGTTGGTATTTTTTCTTGTAAATATGCAGTCAACATGCTGGATCATGCTTTATCCTTCATACTGACTAGGGTAAAAATATGTGGCATAGTTGAGACCTAAGTAAGACTCAGTCATTTCAACCTTTAACCTGAGGATGAAGCATTGATCTGGGTGAGATGGCCCAGAACTGTGACTGTTTTCAAGGTATCTGGAATGGAAAATGAGAGTCTGAAATAAGCAGCTCTGAATTTTTCACTTAATTCTTCTCCATTTCATGTGAAATTAAACTTGCCAATCAATTGTTTGGGGTCTCTTCTAAATTTCCCAAACACCAGAAATTTCCTGACAAAATTTTTTTATAAGCATCACTACATTCTCCCAAGTTTTTTTTTTTAACTTGCAAGAAGCTTTTTGTTTAAATGGGTCATTCATAAAAATCTGTAAAATCACTATAAATAAGAACTGCTGAACACATATTTTCCTCACATAAAAATAAGAGGTCATTTAACATTAGATTTGAGCTCACACTTTTATTTGAAATGCAATGTAAATTTAAATAATTATTTGCTGTTTGCTTTTTTTAATCCAAGTGAAGTCCACAAATATTACCTGTTTTACATTCAATTAAAATAATTAAAATCAAGTCACTAGGCCTCTATTAAATTGATGAATATCTCTTTTAGATGTGGAAATTTCTTAATTCAGGACTATCTTAAGTTCTTTTTTATCTGTGTCATTGAAATCTTGAATTTCACATTTGATACAAGCAGTACTTTATATAAATCTCCATAGATAAAGGGTAGGATTCAGCTCAAGAAAGAGGACACTTTAATCAGGTGCCTACATACAGGTTCTTGTTTATGTCCTGTACTTACCCATCAAACACAGACAGCAAAGACCACACATATACTCACATCAAGGTACAGCAGACATACATTTTGTTAACTACTGACCACCATTAGGTATAATGATGGTTTAGACAAGTGCTTTTTATGTGGATAACTTCTAGAAGATTAATTTGGTTAAACATAGGTATATAGTACCATCAGAGACATCCTGGAGCACCCCTCTGGTACAACAGTCCAGGTCCAGAAAGGTGCAGCTCCCTCATAGCTCCCAGCCTGCTGGCAGCATGATGCCTATGTTCAGGAAAATACATGAAATCCTATATGCAGATATTATGACTTGAGTATTTTAATCTATGCAGTGAAACTCACCTTTATTTAGGCTAAATTTCTACTCCTCAAATTGTTGTCCATATGCTGCTTTCCGGCAGGTTTCTTCCCTGAAAGATTTCTCTACTTTAATAGGATGGTTAAGTGCTGAAGGCTGACATAAAACATATGGAATATATAGCTGCTAATAATTTTCTCAGCTAGACCAGTGGTGAAATAAGGTTCTTGCCCTCAGCCTGAAAATGTGATTGTAAAAAACCACTAAACTTCTGATGTCCATCAGACTTACACATTTGTTTTCCTTTGGTGTTTTCACCTCTGCAATTATTCCTGGGGACAGAGGGAGATGCTTTATCCTTCTGTATTCTTACACTGTCTTTTTTTTTCTTTTTGACCTAAGTCCTCTGAGTCATTTGAGATAAACCCATGACATTAGCATAACTGACCACATGGGACTACATCCAGGCCTTTCAAAGAGTTACAAGTAGCAGGAAAACACAGTGTACTTCCTTGGAAGATGAGTGAGTTTCAGTTTCGGGAATATTTTGCTGTGCAGTATTGTATGTACTGTGTATTTTATTTTGTTGGGGCTTTTTTTTTTTCTTGTTCTTGGTTGGTTTTTTGTGGTTTTTAAAAATTATTTTCTAATTTTCTTGATGTCTTACATATTGATATGGCTCATAATAAACACACATGGTTTCCATGTTTAATAGGAGAGTTTGTAGTTTTAACATTTTTTCTGTAATATCACCAAAATTTATTTCTACTGCCTGAAGCAAGGTAGAGAGTTCTATGGGTCTGAAATTCCCAGTGGCTATGTATGTTGCTGTAATTCAAAACTCCGTTTAGAGGACAGAAAAACACAGGAAATTAGAGTCTTCTTTACTAGTCCATAAGTATCTCTTAAGCATTTGTTTCCTAATTTGAACAGTATATTTACTTTCTTCTTTTTTCTCCTTTATTTTAAATGGGGAGCTGTTTCACAAAATGCC
Organism: Peucedramus taeniatus; assembly: GCA_013400575.1. Taxonomy (NCBI): domain Eukaryota; kingdom Metazoa; phylum Chordata; class Aves; order Passeriformes; family Fringillidae; genus Peucedramus; species Peucedramus taeniatus. Next base: position 25,781 of record WBNO01017909.1, read on the forward strand.
ATGGTCAGTATTACAGCAATAATAAGAAATTATTTTTACTGCTTCTAACATCATTTATTTCCTCCTGTACTACAGAGCATATGACATTATACAGAAAGAAAAAAAATCTCATTCAAACAGGCATTTTCTGCCTTAATGCTTGACTTTGTGTGAATAAGTAACCTTTTACATTGTGAAAAATTTTGTGGCAAATTATCTCTCTAAATAGAGTTTATACATACTACATGACATGCTACAAAAGCAGAAGCGAATAAGAGGCAGAGAGAGATTGCAACCTTTCTTGTAAAGGTTTATCAGTAGGGGGAAAAAATTATATATTTGTTATTGCTGTTCATTATCACTGCTGTATTACCAGTGGAGAATGCTGTTATGCATTAAATATTAAAGTCTGGAGATTTTATTTCTATTAATTTAAGATACTGTTGAATTTCTTTCTAAATGTTAATCTTGCCTTCTGTATCTGGAACATATTATCATATTACTTGAAAGATCAGCAGGCATTTTTCTTTTTTTTTTGCATAGGCAGAGTAGTATCTGCCAGTCTGAGTCTCCTATGCTTAGGGAGAGGGTTTTTATACACAGAGAGAGCACATATACTTTGAGTCACAAAATCCAGGCTAACATATAATGCACTTGTGTGACATTACCACAAGATAATACCGACAACAAATGCCCAGCATGATTATAAAGAAAACTAGAATTTCACAATTCAAAATGAAACTCAACCTCCAGCTGTGGTGGGGTTTTAAAAACAGCTCTCCTTATGTGCAGCCTGGCTCTTCAAAGTTTCTTGACATCCACATCAGAACAATTTCTCAAACTGAGCTAAAACACTTAAGAAAAACAAGGCAGATGTACAGAGTACAGTATTCCAAGCACCCATAGATGCAATCAGATACATACCAGGACATAGGGGGCAACTGAAATGGATCGAACACAATTGGGAATTACAAATGTAATATAATCAGATGGTTTTAAGCATTTATCTACTGGTCTAACTTTTGTCTAACTCTTTTTAAAAAATAAGTTCTTCAACACCTGTAATCTAAAGATGAGTGTGACTGAATATAGGAATCTGTACTCAGAGCAGTCATCAAACCTTGAGTGCTGCTTCTCAGTTACACAAGAACTGTAATTAGATCTGGTTTCAACATGAAAACCACCATAAATGCCTGAAGCTTTCACATACCCCACATACATGTACCTGAAAAGCACACTTCCCCTGGCTCCCAGAAATTCCATCAAAAGCAAATTGAGTGTTTTAAAAGACAGAGGAATGACACTCCTCAAAAACAAAAAAAAAGCAATAGCAATATGGGCATAATAATTATTTTTCCTGAGCACATATGGCCAGTGTCCTTAGATAGGATGAGGTAAGTATGAAACCCCTGCCAGTACTGGGCCAATATTTAGGCCACATTTACTGTGAAAGTTTGGATCAGAAGGTCTTTCAATGTCCTTCCAACTTGAGCTATGCTATGCTATGATATTTCATTTAATTCTATTTTATTCTTCTGTGTAATTATAATTCATTACTTTTTGTCAAAATTTATTTAATAAAATGCAATATCTGCAGTTTTTCTCAGCTGCAATTCCTGAATTCAGAGAGTGCCTACCAAAAATTCAGAATGAGGCCTAGGAGAGAAATGAATCCTAAGACATATTCTTCTATCTTGGCATCTGTCCCAGCGGGAAGCCCCATGAAACAGGGAGCATTTCTCTTGGATCATTTCTCTCACGCCTTCTATGAGACACCTAAGCAGGGGAAGCTGTGAAACCTGCAGCTCTCCATCATTAACATCCAGTGCCTTATATTGGCTAGAGTCTGGTGCTCTTAATGACCTCTTTGGCTGTATTCAGCCCTGTTTAACTCTTCCCAAACACTGCCTAGGGAACATCTACTCAGCACATTACAGTTCTGTGCAACAGACCTCACCTCAATCACTTAGCCCACGTCTGCTTGGTAAGCTGTGCACCTTCAGCACTTGGCTGAATTGCAAATGTTCTGCTCCCAGAGCTGACAGGCTGTGCCATGGCTCAGTGCACGTAGCCAGTGTGCACTTTCCTTCTGACACACGGGTGCACCAGAGGATGCCTGTACAGAGCCAAGCCCCACAGGAGCCCTGAGCTTTTCTCACATTTCATACTTAGACCCAGCCTTAGGGATTTCAAAAACAATGACCATCAGGATTCATTTCGTGTCCTTTCCTCTGTTTTACTACCATTCATTTCCTCCAAGAATAAGCCAGAGCTATGGCTTATTCTTGGGTAACAATGCCTTGTATCTTATGCTAACTCTCTTAGCAAAATATTTCTGAAAGTTATGGCAGCAGAGCCTGGAGCTTGAGGAATTGGAACCATAAACAACCAATAATAAAAAATTACATGACTGCTGTTGCTAAAATGTAAGAACAGAACCTTAAGTATCCTAAATCTTAAAAAGTTATTTTAGGTATTATTCCTTTTATATTTTACAGCATCAGTAAAATGGCAAGAAACTATTTCCAGGAAAGGTGGTGGGGTTTTTTGAGTGCATTTCAATATCCAAGAAATCTCAAACAGTTTAAAGTTTTGAATTCTTATTCATTATATATAATATTTTTCAACCATAACCCTAATGAGAGCTCAGATTATGATGGTAGCTATAGTATGTTGTGATGCTGGGAACATAATTATAAAAAGACAAGTACACTCCCTCTCTGGGTCTGAATTTTAATAAATTATTTCAACAAAAACGTATTAATTTCCATGATAGATATTTTCCTTTCTCTACCTTAAACTCTAGAAATTAACTATTAAATAATCAGTTTATTGAAATACTGAACTTATCCTACATAAAGCAAAAAGATATTAATTGCTACCAAACAAAGTTAAGTATTTTATAAAGTCTTGTTTCCTTATAAATAAATTTCCAATAAATTTAACAGACTACTTAATTCTCAACACAAGATCACACTAGAGAAGGAAAAGAGTGAGAAAATAAAGTTGACTTTTACTATGTTTTTAGCTAGCTGTACAATGATAATATTACCTCTCTACACAGGGCAGTAAGCAGTTTCCATAGTGTTGTAAGTGAGAGTAAACATTTTATACTATGGCCATTGCCAACACAATGTAAGAGAATAGAGTAGCATGATAGAAGTAACAGAGATTTCTTCTTAACTAATGTTATAATCTCATGCATAAAAATATTAAGTCATAAAGATTGAAAACCTGCACTAATACAAAAGTATAGGCTGTGTTTGTGTAATTTTTCAGCTGAATTATGAATATATTTATTCATGTGTCTAACTTCTAAAAAGCTACTAGATTGCTCTTGAAAATTAAGCACAAAACCAATCCTATTGATCTGTAAAATGTGTTCGAAATCTGGTACCTGAATACAGTTTTAAGCACAAAACTCTTGCAAAATATAAACATTTTTTTGGTATGTTTTGAATCAAGCTTCCAAATTCATAAGCTCTGTGAATATAGTGTAATTTAGTATAACTCTATGCAAATTCACAGGAACTATTTGTTGTCTTTCAGGTAAACACTCTTACTCCAATCCTTTATTACATACTTGCTATTAGTAATTAGATTCTGTTGAAGTAAATGGTCTTCATTGCTGGGTTATTTTGAAACTGTAGTTATGTATCATCACTACTTCTTTGAAAATTATCAATAAACAAATACTTGTTAATTGATGACCACTCATATTTTTAAAATAATATTGTATAGCTGTCATAATGGTGAAATGTATTGCCTAACTGTGCTAAACTTCTTTACACAAAAATAATAATTAGGGAGTCTGATACATGTTCAGTAGATATAAGAAGTCACTTTGATGGTATTCAACCATTGCAAATAAGTCTGTGATATTAATTAAAACTTAATGACCTGAATCTATCTGTTATTGACAAAATGTGGTTTATAATTGCACAGGAATTTAAGTAGCATGGCTAAAATAATGCTAAAAGGGCAAAACCTAAAGAGTTTGCTTATTCCCAGAATGAATTAATATTTCATAACTGAGCTTGTCCTTTGATTAATAACAAACCTGGTAAGTTTTCTCTTTGCTTCCTTAAGTTGATCACTTTAGATATTTTTGTAAATCAATCCACTGCAAATATTCTATGGAATTTTGGTCTATACATTGCAGCTACAATGGAAAGTGCTTTATAAGTCAGTGATGAAATGGTCACCGGGTCATAAATTTCATCTTGATTAGCTTTCCAATCTAGCATATTAAGTCTTGCAGGTCTAGTCTTAATGTTTGGATGATAATTCTTTTACATATTAACTATATTGTTTCTATTAGAGAAAACCAGGAGACAATGGCCTTGAAAACAGCTATTTGCCACTACTGTAGGTGATAGTATAAAGCTTAAGTCAACCTTTTCTTCTGAGACAAAATTGTTTCCATTGGTTCCTGTGTTTTCACTGTGCAGCACTTTCAGGATCTGTCCCTAGGATGTGCGAGGAGCCAAACTGAGGCGGCACTCAGGGCTCGTCCTATGCCCTTCAACACACCTCAGTTCTGTAAAAAAGTATTGTCAAACCCCTCCTTCAGGTGCTCCTCTCTCACAGCAGAGACAGGGGAGCTGCTGGTGAGGCTTTCTCACAGCTGGGCAGGGCTGGGCAGGGCTGCAGCTTCCCAGGGAGGCTCTGCCTGCTCCAACCCCTTGGAGGTCTCCAAGCTGCAACCTGGAACAGCTCTGAGCAGCCTAAGCCAAGCTCTGAAACCAGTATGGATTAAGTGATTAACTGAGCTCTTTTCTTGGTCTCTAGAAATACAGACCAAAACTGGTTCCATTTTCTCCCACCAAGTGGACTGTTACTGTGGTCAGCTGTAATTGTCATTCTGATAACACTTTACCAGTAAGACAAGCAAGGATTTTAGTTCCTTCTCATTCCTTAAGATAATAGTCTATGCAGGGAATCTGTGTAAATTGCCTGATGCAATAGTTTAAAATGAAAGTTTACTTGAAAAAATAAAGTTTTAGACCTCAAATCAATAGACTTACCACATTTGCATTTAAGTTTATATCCTTCTCATTCTAAAAATAAACATTTCCAGAGTCCAAAAATGAAGTCAAGTGGTAAAGGCAATATTTTTTTTATCTTTGACATGCAGGAAGATCCTATACAGATTTTATCCCATTTTTCTTTGGGGGTTTTAGCTCTTTGTTTATTTACTTGTTGCAATTGTTATTTGTCTTTAAAAATATGCATCATAATACTCCCCCAACCTTCCTGTATTTTTTTCCTCTATTTGTCCTTCAGTTTCAAATGAATAAGTGTAAATGAAAAACATTTTATCTTATTTACTAGAAAAATGAAAAACAGTGAAAAAATAGAAAAATTTTACCAAATATATTATAACTATGAGAAAAAAGTTATGAGTTCTGAGGGTTTTTGCTGCTGTAAGCTATGAAAATAGAGATACTGAACATCTTGATTTTATTCTGGTTTTGTATGCAATTAAACTAATAATAGCTGATTTTAATAAAAAAACCCTCAAAACTAAACAAAAGGGGGTTTAGCCACAAATGTAACTATCAAGATAAAATTTTGTTATAAAGAGAATAATTTTAAATTGTATATACAAATGGACAGATATACAGATATGTAGATATATGATGCTGGTCATAAGAAAATGACAAATACATTGATCTTTTAAGTTTCAGGAAAGTAGATTTACTAGTGCTAGGAGCAACAGCTTGATCAACTTTTAACAAGACTGTCAGTACTAAAGGAATAAATACTGATTAATTGATTGCAAAGGTTTTACCATTTTAAACCAGGTTTTCCTGTGCAAACTGCAGTCCTGGTGTTAGTACTTGGCCTGCAGTGACTTCTGCTGCAGTTACAGCTGGACATGGGACCTTCTCTTCCTCTTACAGACCTTTTGTTCAGAGTTAACTCAAACTGTTTTGAGATACCTGAGATTTAGGTGCACAGTGCTATGACTGGTGAAATCATTCTTGCTTTTGGTGCATGCCTTTTAAATATTTCTATTGAAACTTATTTGGCAATATCAAATAGTATTTTAGGGACAGATTCCTGTGACAGCCCCACTCTTGAGGGAAAACTGGCTGATAGGGGTGGGTAATTCCAGCTGGCTCTTGACTTATTTCCTTAGCTTCTACACTTCTAGGTTTCAAAAATTTTGAGCAGAGATTAGCCTGATTCATTACTGATTTTGACTGAGAATAAAATCCATACAACTCCTCAGGTCCTACAGAACACAAAAACCCAAGGAAGTTTGTAAAAATTTCCAGCAAGGCCAAAACTGATCTTGTGAATTTTGGCACAAGAAACAATGAAAAGGAAAAAAAAAACTTCTAACAGTAACTGGAACAGTGATGAAAAGACACCCATTAGAAGATTAACTTTTTATGCAGTCAACAGAAAAAGTTGTAAAGTTGTTACAAATTTATTTTTGGTCTATTAAATTTGTCCAAGAATTTCCATTTTATAGGTACTTTAGTTTATGGTGGTTTTTTTATTTTATTTTTGCTGGTCTTCTAGAAAATAATAATTTGAAACTTTGTGAAATCAATCCACTCATAAAATAATTTTTTTTTCTCCATTTGCTTCAAGAATGAAATTAAGAAGATGATGAAAAACACACATTAAAACTGTTCCTTCACCTTTATTAGAAATTCTGTCATTGTTCATGCTCTAAGAATTCAATAGAAAATTCTATTAGGTATTGGTGCTTTATGACAACATAATAAATTATTATATAATAATTTTAAGAGAAAACAATGCATATGTAAGGGTATATGGGAAAATATTATTAATATGTTATTAATATGTTAATAACTAAGCTCCCTCACTAAAATTATACACAATGGGAGTAAAAATAAAGCTACTGTAAATATCAAATGATTTTATTTCCAGTTACCCAGTTAGAAGGTATTCCCTCAAGACATTCAACAAATGCAAAAATATCTGTACAAAAGCACCACCTTATACCTGCCACTTTTATTCCTATAATGTTCTTGTTATAACCCATCCAGTACAAGTAATTCCTTGTTAAGAAAATATAAAATGAAAAAGAACATTTTCCATTGTATAATCTCGTCAGTCTTATTTAACCTTGAAAAGTTACTCAACTTCTGATTAAGCCCTATAAAGATATTGATCCCTAGTTTTGAGCTCCTTTCCTCAAAACATATTAGAAATTTGAGTATGGAGGGATGGTGGAGCATTCCTAATACTTTAGGAGTATTAAAAATTTCCAAGTCATTAAATGAAAGTGATGAATCAATAGATGTTCTGGCATTGCTCATTAACACATCACTGAAGCTGAGATTTATCCTATGTTGTATGACCTAGCATAGAAATATCCTTCATAAATAATTAATGGAAAGACACATGATATTGGATTGCTAATCTGCAAGAAACAGTTATTCTCAGCAAAATATTTTTTAATTAGGTCAGAAATGAAAACTGAACCTGCTGGCCAAAGTGACCTATTTTTCCCTGTAACCACTATGGAGTTACTTTCTTTTTTTGGCATGTAGTCTCAATTAGTTGTTTTAATGACACAGTTAATTTTGCTTCTATCTGCATACATATTCATGTGCTGGAAAAAATGAGATGCTGGAGCAGAAGAGAGGCTACTTAATCTCTCTGTAGGTCTGGACATTTGAAATCACTCCTACAGCAGGTAGCTCCAGGAACTTTTAGCACAGAACAAGGGTCATCCTTGGGTCTTTTTAAAACATTTTCAGCATTTATTAAGTCTTTTAAATTAAAAATCCAGACTGCTGACAGAAAGCTCAAAATGTGCAAAAATCTAGGTAAGGTGTTCAGCTTAGTGATGCTAATTTTGTCGCTCCCAGAAGCTCAAAGGAAGAAATTGCCACTAATTGGCATCATCTGCTAGTTCTGGAAGGTGGGTTTCAAACACACCTTTACACTGTTTTTAAAGATTTTTTGTTATTTTTGTACCAAGCATTTAACTGACTTCAACTACTTATAAAAATCCCATTGGGAGAAATCTCTGCTACAAAGAGAAATATTTCAAGTATTTATGACATTTCTCAGTTAATGCTGCAGTTCAAATGTGAGAGGAAATTTGGCATTAACACCCAGAAGAAGCCTAGTCAGTTTCTTGTTCTGCAAACAAGAAACATCCAAAGGTCTTCCATAAAGATGAGGGGTTCTTTAAAAATTGTTTAAACTGTGGCCATGGAACAGGTCGAAAACAAATCTTAGGGCACTCATTATAATTCATTCACGGTTCACTTTGCCAGAACTCTGGTCTACATCTCAGAAATCTGGCAAGGCTCAGAGAAACCACTGCTTCACTACAGGAAACCATAGCAGGCTTCAGAAAATTTGGTTCAGGTACACAATCCCTGAGTGTCTGGGTGATTATGTATGTTTATTTCCATGTCACCTAGAGAAGGAAAATTGTGTACTGCAGTTACCAATTTAAGATTGTACAGAATGCATGAGAGGGGGAAGAATTCACTAAATTTCTAAGTCAATGGAGGCCTTTATAATGAAATAAAAATATTTTGTAATGTCAGACTTACTGTACTGAAATATTTCTGCTTTGTTATCCCCTTCACCACTTCCCCTGCTAAATAAAAGCAGTAAACCAGTAAAATATAATTAACCTTTATTAGCCAGTTCTTAAGCAGAAATGTCAATGACAGAAAGTTTAAAAGTTTTGAAACTTGTTAAAAACAACATGAGTTACCCATTTATGACTGTCCTATGCACAGAACATCTCTGTTAGTGGGTGTGTATGAATTTGAAGAGTTCAATGCCCAAAATATCAAATGTTTCTCCCTGGCTTGCAAAAAAGGACACTTCATTCACTCTCAGCTCTGTAAAAGAGAGGGCGTTAGAATTATGGCCTCGAGTCTCTTCCTTTCACATTTAACTCCAATTTGTGATTTCCATACTGTCTCCCTTGAAAAATGGATGGTGATTTCCAAGAAACACAAAGTGTTCTTTACAAGCAGCAATTTTCATGTTCTTTTTTGAGAGACATTTAGGGAAATCAGAGATAAAACATATTTTTTTAATCACCAATTTTGTTGCTAAATCTTTAGAAAAATCCCACTCTAGCCAATTTTTCCTAGAATGGTAGCTGTATTTCTTGAATATTTATTTCAAAACAATCAGGTTTCACTCATCCAAAATAATTTTCTCATTTTATGCACAATTCTTACAAATTGAATATAAATCATTGGATAAAAATTATCTAATTACTTTGAGAAATATAGTTTTGAGACATATAATTGTCCAAGTGATGACAAACAATTATGTTAGTTAATTGTAATTCTGTTCCTTCTGATTATTCTTGCCCATTTCTGAGCTCATTCTTACTCCCCTCCTACATCATCCATTGTGATTTTCCTTCTTGGCCCTCACAGACAGCAGAAAAGGACAGCACAAACAATTTTTTATTAAGCTTGAGTGGGTGAGTTGTTTTCAGATACTCTACCTATGTGTCTGTCTAAAAACCACAGGAAAACAGCATCTGACATCATCACACAATTCCTTCATGAATTACAGATCACTTCATGAAAGATGGCATGATACTTCCATCCAAAAATATGCTCTAGAATATTTATTAAGTTCTATAATTTATGAAGCTTACGGAACTGATAGCTCTCTTCTTCCACAGAAATAACATGGGGGGAATTTATTTAACATTGACAAGTTTTTCCTGTTCATATTGTAATTTCTTTATCACTTCTATGAGTCACTCTTCACCTCACCAATAGCTTTGCAAATTTTTTATCTAATATTTTGTTAAATGGATCTCACTTGGAAAAACAGATTTTTCTTTCTCTTGCAGCGTGAGATGGTTTCTTCTGTGTGAACATGAAGAATACATCTGTTAAGGCTCACAAGCAATAGGAAGGTTTTGGGGCCAAAGGCCTGTGGGCTCTTTCAGTATAAATACCATTTAGAGCCATCACTGTGTACTAAGAACCTCAGGATAAGCTTTAGGGTTTTCCCTAGTTCTACACCTTCAGAATCAAAGTCTTGTGATTTGCCTTTATAATGGGCCAAACAAGACTAAATATATCAGTATGCCCAGGAGCCTGCTGTCTTTGAGCAGGTGTGACCTGAGCTTCATCCTCACATGGAGAAATAAATCTGTTTTACTGCCCAGTGGGTGCAAGAAGACTCCAAGCTCAGCCTCTGTTTGGAGAGGGTCACTACAGATTTCACTATGGAGGAATCTGTAGTACCCTTTTTGAGAGGAGTCAACAACACTTGTCCTGTGGGAGCAGCTCTGAGGGGGAAAGACATCTGCAACTCAACTGCACTTGCAATCATATTGATACCAAAGAGTTAAAAAAATAAGATATAAATAATGAATTTATAGTATTTATGAGCTATTTAAGAATTCAATGAACTCTCTTGTCTCTCTCCAGGTATTTCTGCAGGCATTCCATATCCTTATTCTTTATACAATATGCATCTCACATGATAAAAAAGCAAATTCAAATTAATTAAAACATGCAGCAGAAAGAATTTGGAAGCTACTACTATTCAAAAATTTTGCCCTTCCATAAAAGGGTAAAAATCTCAGTTACTAATATGATAAGTGGGAATTAGTTCTGATCTGGCTCCTGTTTGAAGGTATTTACATGACTTCATGTTATTTTAGCATATGCTCAGGCATATGAGACATATTAAATTCACACATATTTTTCCTTCATCTTAATTTACCACTTCAAAAATCACATCAGTGTCCCTTTTATTTTCAGAGTTTTAGATAGTTGTGCTTGTGAGGTAGGAAAAATATGCTACTTTTGCATGCACATTAAAACCAGGAATGACACAAGTTGATATGAAGAAGACAGAATGCAACTATTTAAAGTTGCTTGTAGGAAGAAGTGTTGTCACTTTTGTATTCTTTCACTGTCACAGCCACAACAATTTTACTATATAACAAGCTTTCAGAAAGGTTGCTTTACTATAAACTAATATAACCTTAATTTTGTTAATGTGGATGACTGTAATATATATGCTGATTTTGCTAAAAATGTTGATTTATTCGACTTTTTGGCAAGGACACTGATTTCCACAAAGGGTTTCATTGTACAATGATGGTTTTATCATCATATAACAAGTGATTTCCAATTAAATACTTGCCACAGGTGGGAACAGGCAGCATTACAAACCCTGCTAAAACTGCAATGGTTTAACTTACTGGGAGAAGACATTACTGCAAAATAACTTTTCCGACAAAGGACAATGGAGCACTCAGGAACATGTTCCTGTGCCTGTGTGTTGATGCCTTCTAGAAAAGGGCTTGAGGCTGATCCAGCTATAAGCAACCTAACACACAAGATCTTGGCATGATCTTCACAAAGATTTCCTGTGCAGAAACACAGCTGTCTGGGGGAGTATATCCATAGCATCACACACGTTATGCTTTTCACTACATGGCTCTTCCTTCTCTTCTTACACCAACAGAAATGGACAGGCAGGTGCAGTTAAAAAATCAACACTCATCTTCCATTGTTGTAGATGGCTCAGGTCTCTAACAAAAGAGCTCCAAACACGTTAGTATAATGTGCTTTAGGTGCTTTGGTAATTTTAATATCTTTGATGAAGTCAGTGAAATGCTCACAATCTGGGTAGTGTTCCATTTGCACTATATACACAGCTGAATTTAATCCTTCTTTGTAGTATCTTAGTAGCACAGTAATAGACATACAGAATTTTTTATCACTAAATTTATCTGCTTCTGCCTTATAGAGTAAAGTAATATACATAAAAAAAATCTGAGGCAGAAAACAAAGCATAGTGCTGTACTTGATCAATGACATTTATCAAAACTCATTAAGCAACAAGGTAGGCATATAATTGTATTTTCACACAGAGATCTTCAGATGCAAGCAAGAAAAAAGCTCACTGTGAAAACCAGTTACTGAAAACCAGTTGGAAGTTTTTAATCTCCACCACCACAAAGTAGACCTGAGTTTCCAGTCCCAACAAAGATTGTGACAAGGGCAGGGGAGACCTTTTGCCCTGTAAAGATCCAGGGGTGAATGGAGATGAGGGACAGAAAATAGCATGTGGTGATGGGTGGTTGTGGTAGAGTGAAAGACTGGATCAAAATAAATACATGCCTGGAGTGATAATTCAGGTTGCCTGAGTAACCTTAATTTTCAGGTGTTACATAATTTCTGGGTCCTTTGGTTGTAGCCTTAGGGTTCTTTTGGCACAGTTCAGAAGCAGTGCAGTAATAAGGCTTTACAAAAAACAATTACCATACAGCACTGCTGAAAGAAGATGATCCCTTTTTGTACTCAGGAAGGATATTCATGCTAAAGCAGTGACAACAATGGTAACACTGTTAGTCTCCAGCTGGTCCTATCCTTCAGGGAATGAAGGCATACTTAAATTTCTTTGTTATTTTATAAATAAGAAAAGTAGATACACATGAATGATGCAATTAATTTTAATATCTTAAAGAAAAAAACATATTCTGTGATTTTTAAACATTCTGCATCAAGTTCCCTGTCATTGTTTCCTTCAGCCTGGCCTTCTATGTAGTCCCTCTCCCACTGTAGCTCCTAAACTCCTGTTCCCTCTGCTGACTCCTGTCTGCCTTTTCCTGCCCATACCTTTAACTTCTTTCTCCTAGCCCATGCAAGCCTATATTAACCCCCCTTACATAACTGCCTCTATTCCTCCCCTGCTGGTATTCAATCTCTTGTATCTTCATTGGGAATATTTATTTCATTTCTATCTATTTTCCTCCCCTCAATTTTTTCCTTCCTCACAGTTCCTCTTGCTCCTGTTCTGTCCAGCCATTTCCTTTCTCCCCTTCATCCCTCCTACATGGCAGGAGGATGCAATGCAGGGGGCAGAGGAGGGAGGCAGGGGCTGGGGGAATGGTGGTGAGAATTGAATTTGTATTCTTAGGCTTTCTTGAGGAAGAGTTTATTTTAATCAAAATTTTAACAAAATATCTGAGGGATATCTTCAGCATAGAGTATTAGAGCCACAATGGTTTATATTTGGCAGTGCTATCAGCAACTGAAAACAGAGACTCATGATTGAAAGCTTCTGGCAACGTGACTCATTGGCATCAGAACTCTGCCACCTAATACAACATGCTGTTTATTTAACAGTTTCTGTTAAATTAAATTACTTGCCTTTAATCAAGGAAGATATATTTATATCTATTTTAAATAGCCCTCCAAATGTTTCTTTTCATTCTTTCACATAAATTCTAGTATAAATGCTGCTGCATTTTCATGAGTATAATAAACCTCTTACAGGTTGGCCCAAGCTGAATCTATCATGGAAGAGAAAAAGGCAAGGAGGAATTGGTATAAACAGAAATCAAGCCACATTTATTATGTGATGTTTCAGAAAGTACTTAGGAACTCCACATTGTATGGAGAATGATAATGACAAGGAAGAGGATAGTACCTTTATTTGTACAAATAGTAAAATACAGGCTTTAACTTAGTCTGATCTACTGTTATTTATAATATTGAAATCATTTTATACTCTCCATGTAGAAGAAATAGTGATCTCAATTAAATAAATGTAGATAAACAGAAGTAAAACTAAAATCAGACCCCCAAAAATGTAAATGAACAGCATAGAAAAAGAAAGATGATCCTTGGGACAGTGCCCTTGTTCTAACATAGGAAATATCTCACCATGAAAAGTTAACAATGTTAAAATTAGAAGGGTAAAATACCTAACGTAATAATTGAGATTTCAATGATGGTTGTAAAATGGCACATGTTTATGTACAGCAATACCTTTATATTTTATATATGACTGAAAAAAAAAAGGTAACATTTTGGCTGGAGCAAAATTACAATTGGCTGGAACAGCATTACAATTGACTTGTATTGAGAACACCATCTACATTTTATCAAACTTTTTTCTGATTTCAAATGCAATGTAACTACCTTTCTCACTGTTGCAACAAAGTTAATGATTCACAGAAATATAAGGACTATGAAGGAAGACTAAAAGGAAAAAAGGTTAATTATACAACCTTGCAGCAAACTTCCAAATATTTGTAGGGTTTTTTTCTTAGGTGCATAACATGGCACAGTATAAAATGCTTTTTCTTTACACTCTCACCAGTATTATTTGTGCAAATGTGAAGGTTTCACAGACTGAATCCTACTGAAAATAAGTTTAATAGCTCACTGCATAGCTTCTTTTTCCTAGAACGATTTTCACCTCAAATTTATAAGTTTTTCAATACATAAAGACTTTCATGTTTACTGTTCTTTAAATAAAGATTACAAACCAAATTAAATGCTGGAAATCGAAAAGGAGGATAAATGAGTGCAATCATTTTCCAATACTTGTTTTTAGTAAACTTTCTTCCACTGACCAAAAAGTCATGATTCTTGGAAATTAATAACCCAGTAACTTGAGGGTGAAAACCACAAAGCTGCAGGTCAATGTGTGTTTAAAAACTGTTTCCTAACAGTGTAATGTATCTTCTGCTTTTCTTCCTCCTTCCCACCAAGATGACCAACACAAGCCTTATGGAAGATCACATCAGTCATTTACCTCCACCTGCATCCAAGCAGAAAGCTTTAGGCTAAAAGCAACATCAGCCCAGCACCAGCCACGAGTCCCAAACTAAGCAAAGCCCCTATGCCCTGCCATGGGCTCTGCTCACTTTTCCAGGAGAAATTACAATGTTTTCTTTGTAAGTTTGCATATAAGCCAAAGAAGAGGCATTACTGCAGTTGATAAACAGGGGAGACTGATTTAGAGTCTGCTCCATTACATGATAAACCCTTGACTCCTGCACTATAGGACAGACTAGACTTATTTGAAGTGCAAAATGGCTCTACATGAGCTTTTCAGGAAGACAGCAGAGAATCTCTATCCAGATGAGACTAATAATTAGAGGTAATATGTCTAATACATTAGAGAAAAAGCTCGTTAAGTACATTACAAAGAATAAAGTTATTCTCCATTTTGAAGTAAGGCATTACCAGGAAAATGAAAGCAACTTGCCACAGTCGTTTTATGCTCATTTTAAATCTTTCTTCCAATTATCCTGCTTGATACTTCCATTGCTTATAAGTGATTTTCCAAAAAAAAATTCCAGCCTTTTCTCTTTCAAAAGGAATTATTTATCATGCTGGAGATGCATTGAATATAGATCTACACTGATAACGAACATAGCAGTGCTGCTGCAAGCTTTCTGTCAAGCATACCTAACATCAGCAATTATTTCTACAGATGGGCTAATTTGGTGATGCTGAGGTGCTATTTTCTTATATTTTATCCCCATCCTATTCCTGTATTGTTCCAAAAGTAGTTCTCTGCCAAAGACATTAAGCTAATTAAAATAATAAAACCCCATTCAGCTGAACCAAAGACAGTACTGAAAATTCTCAAGAGCAAAAGCAAATGAGCTCACTTAAAGATGTTGTGCCTTACCTATCGTTTTCCTTGAGCATTTTTACTTGGAATGTCATAGTCTCCCATGGAGTCCACTGAAACTTGTGATTTACAGCGTATTTCACTATGTCCACTTACATTGCCAAATACAGTCCTTTTTAACACTCCAGATGTTTTTCTCTACCATACTAAACAAAATATTAAGAAAAAAAAAAAGTAAAAAAAGGTATTTCCTCACAATATATGATCAATCGATTAAAATCAAGTATCCTTTAACTGAAATCCTTCTTGCTGAATGAAACCTTAAATGGAACTTAATTTGAAGGCACCATTAGATACTAAGTGACATGCATCCATATCACAGGCACCCCACACAGCTTACTCTTCTGAGACACTCATCCAACAGTCAAGAGCTGACTGCAGATTAGGCCAAATCTATCCTCTGTGTGCTGTTTCCCAAACTGCAGATGTGCTGGGAGACACTTGTAACCCATAGATATTTTGTAAATAAATTGGAAACTTAAGTAGTTTTAGCATATGTCAGAGTTTAAATAACACATTTGTTGAAAATACTTAAAGGAAAATAAAATCCCTATAAACTTGTTGTCAGATTTAATTTTAAGGAATTTTTTCTGGTTGAAGAAAATGAAGCTCTATTCAAATATATATACTTATTATAAAAAGATGACTTCAAACAAGAAAAAAAATCCATTTTTGTAAATTAGTATCACAAATAATTTTTTTCCAGAAAGCTGCCCAGAGGAAAAGGACCTGGGGGTGCCGGTCAACAGCAGCTGAACATAACTCAGTGTGTGCCAAGGTGGCCAAGAAGGCCAATGGCATCCTGGCCTGTATCAGCAATGGTGTGGCCAGCAGGACTAGGGCAAGGATTGTCCCCTGTACTGGGCACTGGTGAGACCACACCTTGTGTATTTTGTCCAGTGCCAGACCCCTCACTACAAAAAGACATTGAGTTGATGGAGGGTGTTCAGAGAAGGGTAATAAAGCTGACAAGTTTCCCTTTAGCATCTTAGCTGAAATAGTTGACACCTAAACTTCCTTTTTTTCCTTCTGTCATGATTTAAGCCCTGCTGGTAACTAAGTACCATGCAGTGACTCACTCATGCCCCCCATCCCTGGTGGGATGGGGAGAAGAATCACCTAAAATGAAGTAAAACTCATGGGTTATGATAAGAATAGCTTAATAATTGGAAAAAAGTAAAATAAGATTATTAATAATAATAATAATAATAATAATAATAATAACAATAATAATAATGATGAGAGGGAGTGAGATAAAACCCAAGAAAAGCAAGTGTTGCACAATACAACTGCTCACCACCTGCTGACCGATGCCCAGTCAGTCTCCAAGCAGAAAATAATCTCCTTCTACCCAACCCATGGCTTATATACTGAACCTGATGCTTTATGGTACGAAATATCCCTTTGGCCATCTTAGGTCAGCTGTCTTGGTTGGGGCCCCTTCCAGCTTTGGGTACTCCTCCTCACTGACAGAGCATGAGACACTGGAAAGTCCTTGACATAGTGTAAGTGCTGCTCAGCAACAACCAAAGCATCAATGTATTATCAACATTATTCTCAATTTAAATCCAAAATACAGTGGCTACTAAGAAGAAAATTAACTCTATCCCAGCCTATAGCAGGATGCCTTCCAGGAATCTGCTGGCATGGGTTTTGTTTGATTGTTTTTTCCTATAGCAGCTTCCAAAAATATAGCACATAAACCCAACAGCAGCCAAAAATCACCAGTATTATCTTTTATATTTGACATGCAGATTTTTATATCAGTGGCTTATTAACTCTCTGCAAGTGGGTTTAGAGTGTCTTTCTACAGGAGGAGACATAGGTGATAGTAAATATTCTGCCAGCAGTTTTCCATGCCTGAAAAGGAGTGGACTAGCGTTTGGTTAATAATGCCAGCTCCCAGGGAAGCTGTGGATATGGACTGCATATGAAGTACTCATTTTTTTCAGAGCCAATGAGAAAGCTGGCTTTTAACCAAACTAAATTAGCTCTTTCATGGGAGAGCAACAAACCAGAGCAAATTGCTCAACAGTATCCCTCTTAAAATGTCAAAAGTATTTTGTCAAGCATAATCATTATTTATATCATACAGACTTCCTGCACCTGCTTTTACTCTTATCATGGCCCAAACCAGAAGAATTCACAGAGAGCATCACCTACAAAGAAATAAAGATAAATGGTGCAGTTCACCAAACATAACATCATGCCACCAGGAACATATTTTGGAGAGTTCTTGGTTTTACTTGTTTCAGATTTCTTGCTATCTGTTAAAAACTGAAGTTTAGAGAGCTACTGAATCTTTTCTGTGGAGGTAGAAATTTTCTTCTGTTTTATCTAAGACAGTGCAATAGTCAGGAGAAATTATTATTACAAATCCATGGAGTTGTCTATTCTTCAGATATTCTCCCTATTTCTACATCTGCTTTCATTTTGCATGAGGACTCTTTCACATTTCAAAGAAGATTAAATGTTGGAGGAGAGAGGAGAAAGTGCTTTTCTTTTCCTGTTTTTCTGCTTAAGTCTGATTTTTGCTTGTGTAAGTCAACATAATTATACTGACTTCAACAGAACTTCAATAATTATCCTGTTTGAAAACATAAACCTTTTTAAAAAACAAAAAAAATTCCATGGTTAGCTCCATTATGTAGGAAATTTGAATGCTTTAATTTTATGTTTACTGTACAATTTGTCCACGTGGACATAACACCTTGATTTTTGATTACTTCATCTTTCCATCATATCTTTTGATCTTCCATGTTGCTGAGAAATATAGTATATGTTGCAGTAAATGTCTGATAAAATGCTCCAAAATCCTTGATCACAATCAGCTCCTCAGTTGTCTAATCAGCATTCTGTTTCCACCGTGGCTGGGCAGTGCAGTGGAGGTGGCAGGAGGAGGCCTCTGTCGAGGGCTCATTAGTCCCCATTTCCTCATTCGTCCCCAGATGTAATGCTGGCAATCAGTCCTGTGTACAACTGTGCTGTACTCAGGCCTTCCTTATGGTGCTCCTGTCAGGCATAATTAATCAGTTCTTTTATTGATTGCATTTTGTGTATTGGCTTTTCAGACCAGGAAAAATGCAGTGAATAAACATCTCTCCTGAATTTTGCCCTGCACCAGGACTTCATCACCTGATGCAATACAAAGACCGTTCCCACTGCATTATAAAGGCAAGATATTCTAGATGTTGAGCATATCATGCTTCCAGAGCTGTCAGGCTGTTCTCCCACCCCCTCCTTGGAACTGCAGGGCTCTACATGCCCTACTCAGAGAGAGCTCTTTTTCTTGTGTTATACTCTACAAATGGAAATAGCAACAGTATTCATATCAAAACTTACCACTAATTGCCTTCTGAAGAAAGGGGACCACTTACAAGAACTTACTTTGTCCCAATTTAAGATTTATTTTAAAAACAACTCTTGTATAGTAAAGTATTAAAAAAAAAAAAAAGTCTGACTTTTCTTTTTCTTCTGGTCTTAAAGCTAGTTACTTTTATACTCTGAAAATCACATTTACATATCTTGTCCTACAATTTGGTGTCCTTTGAAAAGTACTCCATACTGCTGAGGTTCTCTGCCTGTAGTCATCTTAATCTGATAATCTTACTACTGACACATTTACGTATGTTTTCCACAGGAGTAAATTTCAAGTCATAACTCTGACTGTACTACAATATTTCTTAACTGTCTCTGCCTTCTATAACTACTGCACAGCATGCCCTTTTGCTGAGAACTGGGGGGCAGGGAGGGGAGTGTTGTGGTTGTTTGTTGTTGGGTTTGTTTTGAGGTGTTGTTGGGCACTGCAGTGGAAGCGCAAAATTTAAAAGGGAAGTGACTTATCATGCTGGATCTGTTGTCTGTGGTGCAAGACAAGGCAAAAGAAATGAGGACAAGGAGCAGACTTTTCACTTGCAGCTTGGTTCTTAAGGCATAATGGTTTAATTGGATGAAAATGAGAGAAGATGAAGGGGATATAGTGACAGAATGGTCAAAGATGCCATGAAGAAGCAGAAAAAGAAGAATCACACATCTCAGCCTGGTAGTAGAGACCATGTCTAAACACTTAAGATATTCTGTACTTTTTTCTTTTTGGTCTCTCATAGATTGCTTGATCAAACAGATTGCTGGAGTATGATTTAAGAAAGGGAAAAAGAATTTAAAAATCACATAACATCTCTGCCTTTAACTATTTACAGGCATGCCTCAACTGCAATCTTAACTGATAAATCCTTGCTCATGAATGTGATGCTACACTGACTGGTTGAAAATTGTACACATTTTAAAGCATCAGCCAAACCAAAGTTTTTAAAAACATGGTGGATGGAGCTGGTGATCAGCCTGAACTCTGCTCGTAGTGCCTCATGCCACATGCCCTTGTAGCACAGGTATCCTCACTTTGTACCAAAATCAGTATCCTCTCGCTGCCTGTACCCACCTTAGGGATGAAGGTTAAGGCATTGTACCTTGGTGTGCACCCAAACTCCACTTTCCTAATTTTTCAGGTTTCTGTTTTCATAAACTCCATATTCAGAAACGTACAATGTGACACTATTTTCTTCTGTAGGAGGACACACAGAAGGAGGACCCACACCTTTTCAAGTCTGTGGTGGGGTTGGAAAATTGTTTCAGCCTCTCAACCCAGTTTCCCAACACTGCTACTCATGTTGGTGGAATACAGCAGCAGGAGTCAATGCCACCGATGTGATGTGAAAGGCCAAGTACCACATGGTGACTGAAACTCCTGGGTCCTTCCCAGTGCTCCCTCACTTAACCCTGGGAGAATAGAATGGGAATGAGTGACAATTTCTACCAGCTGTTTTAAAGAACTGGTCCAAGACAGATGTAAGAAGAACAAGGCAGCAAACAGGCTCTCAGGCAAAACGGGACATGTTCCCGATCCCCACTGCATGTGAAGAGCCTACCTAAAAGGAATACAGACAGTAATGATTTTCCCAGTTATCATAATTTGTCACTGAAAAGTTCTCAAATAAAAGCTTCTTTTCCTTTTAGTTCCTAAATTAAAAAATAAGCTGAATTTTACCTTGTTTTAAAAATTAAAAAAAAAATGTTGTTATATAGAANCTTACCACTAATTGCCTTCTGAAGAAAGGGGACCACTTACAAGAACTTACTTTGTCCCAATTTAAGATTTATTTTAAAAACAACTCTTGTATAGTAAAGTATTAAAAAAAAAAAAAAGTCTGACTTTTCTTTTTCTTCTGGTCTTAAAGCTAGTTACTTTTATACTCTGAAAATCACATTTACATATCTTGTCCTACAATTTGGTGTCCTTTGAAAAGTACTCCATACTGCTGAGGTTCTCTGCCTGTAGTCATCTTAATCTGATAATCTTACTACTGACACATTTACGTATGTTTTCCACAGGAGTAAATTTCAAGTCATAACTCTGACTGTACTACAATATTTCTTAACTGTCTCTGCCTTCTATAACTACTGCACAGCATGCCCTTTTGCTGAGAACTGGGGGGCAGGGAGGGGAGTGTTGTGGTTGTTTGTTGTTGGGTTTGTTTTGAGGTGTTGTTGGGCACTGCAGTGGAAGCGCAAAATTTAAAAGGGAAGTGACTTATCATGCTGGATCTGTTGTCTGTGGTGCAAGACAAGGCAAAAGAAATGAGGACAAGGAGCAGACTTTTCACTTGCAGCTTGGTTCTTAAGGCATAATGGTTTAATTGGATGAAAATGAGAGAAGATGAAGGGGATATAGTGACAGAATGGTCAAAGATGCCATGAAGAAGCAGAAAAAGAAGAATCACACATCTCAGCCTGGTAGTAGAGACCATGTCTAAACACTTAAGATATTCTGTACTTTTTTCTTTTTGGT
Source organism: Peucedramus taeniatus (assembly GCA_013400575.1). Taxonomy (NCBI): domain Eukaryota; kingdom Metazoa; phylum Chordata; class Aves; order Passeriformes; family Fringillidae; genus Peucedramus; species Peucedramus taeniatus. The sequence continues at coordinate 47,043 of WBNO01017909.1, forward strand.
CTCTCATAGATTGCTTGATCAAACAGATTGCTGGAGTATGATTTAAGAAAGGGAAAAAGAATTTAAAAATCACATAACATCTCTGCCTTTAACTATTTACAGGCATGCCTCAACTGCAATCTTAACTGATAAATCCTTGCTCATGAATGTGATGCTACACTGACTGGTTGAAAATTGTACACATTTTAAAGCATCAGCCAAACCAAAGTTTTTAAAAACATGGTGGATGGAGCTGGTGATCAGCCTGAACTCTGCTCGTAGTGCCTCATGCCACATGCCCTTGTAGCACAGGTATCCTCACTTTGTACCAAAATCAGTATCCTCTCGCTGCCTGTACCCACCTTAGGGATGAAGGTTAAGGCATTGTACCTTGGTGTGCACCCAAACTCCACTTTCCTAATTTTTCAGGTTTCTGTTTTCATAAACTCCATATTCAGAAACGTACAATGTGACACTATTTTCTTCTGTAGGAGGACACACAGAAGGAGGACCCACACCTTTTCAAGTCTGTGGTGGGGTTGGAAAATTGTTTCAGCCTCTCAACCCAGTTTCCCAACACTGCTACTCATGTTGGTGGAATACAGCAGCAGGAGTCAATGCCACCGATGTGATGTGAAAGGCCAAGTACCACATGGTGACTGAAACTCCTGGGTCCTTCCCAGTGCTCCCTCACTTAACCCTGGGAGAATAGAATGGGAATGAGTGACAATTTCTACCAGCTGTTTTAAAGAACTGGTCCAAGACAGATGTAAGAAGAACAAGGCAGCAAACAGGCTCTCAGGCAAAACGGGACATGTTCCCGATCCCCACTGCATGTGAAGAGCCTACCTAAAAGGAATACAGACAGTAATGATTTTCCCAGTTATCATAATTTGTCACTGAAAAGTTCTCAAATAAAAGCTTCTTTTCCTTTTAGTTCCTAAATTAAAAAATAAGCTGAATTTTACCTTGTTTTAAAAATTAAAAAAAAAATGTTGTTATATAGAATTCTATATTATGGAATGTTATATGAGGACTTACAGGTAGCAATCAAATTTTTAATTTGATTAGTCACTCAATACTATAACAGGAGAATGATAACAAGCTACTAGAGAGTCCATCACAGGTAAAGATATGAACCTTTAAGGCAATAGCTTTTCTTTTTAAAAGACTGTCCTTTTGTTCAGATGTACAAATTTCTACAGACAAAAATAAGACAAGAAATTATTATTTCTTATTGGCTAGAATCCCTAATACACAGGTTCACTAAAGTCTAACTATATACTATAATTAAACTGTCAAAGTTCTTCCATTAAATAATTAAAGAATGTAACAAACCCAGCATTAATAAATTGGGTGTATCATGTCTCTTCCTGGACAATTTGACTCTGGATGCTTTGAACCATGTTTCCAATTTCTCATACTCAGTGAACTGGGTTTGCTTCTCATCCAGTCATCAGATGAATTAATATTAATAGTCAGTGCAGATGATAAACTACACATATGTTATTATGACTCCACAGCTATTGTGAGTCATTACGATAATCTGACAACATTCTGACCTGCTCCATGTATTAGCATTAAGGGTTCAATGCAAATTAGATTTATCAGTAGATCCAGTGTTTTTCCCACTTCAACATATCACCATATTATGTTAACTAAAAATATATGAGCAGTCTGAGTCAAAAAATTATAACCACTATTGCAAAGAGTAAAACAGAAATTATGGAAATATGATCACAAAGTCAATGCTTTGAGAGCAGATTTTGATTTCTAAAGTAGTTATTACCATTTTTCTATAATACATCTCGCAGAGCCTTACCGCTTTTCAAGAACTGAAAGGTCTAAGAGGAAGCAATGACACTTGAAAAAAACAATTAAAAAAACCCAAGACAAAACAAAAATTAAAGAAACCCGAAATAAGTCCCATTTTTAAATCCACAGATTAAAAGCTGTGTTTTGTCTATTAGAAAAATTAAGATGGCCATTTCATCTACAAGAATTGAACAGGTCCTGATGGATATGTTTCCACTGTATATGCTGTTTTTCTGGAGTTAACACCAACCACCACAGGAAGGCAACTAGTGACAGGACAAGAGGAGATAGTCTTAAGCTGCACAACGGGAGGCTTAGGTTGAACATTAGGAAGAATTTTTTTCACAGAAAAGGTGATTAGCCATGGGAATGGGCTGCCCAGGGAGGTGGTGGAGTCACTGTCCCTGGAGGAGTTTGAGGAAAAACTGGACGTGGCACTCAGTGCCATGCTCTAGTTGATATTATGGTGTTCAGTCATAGGCTGGACTCAATGATCTCAGAGGTCTTTTACAACCTGATTGATTGTGTGAAGAAGTGGAACCAGAGATCTACTTTTGGGAGCAACCTCATGCCCTGGATCTCCTGCTAAGTGAGTGCATTCAGCCTGGGTGGTGACTGCTGTAGTATCAGCTCCTGAGCCAACTTGAGTGGCAGCTCTTGCTGGCTGTTTGCATTTAAACAGCCTGTCCTGGCAGCACCCTGCCTCTGCTGCTGGCTGCTTAGGCCCACACGTGCCTTCCCAGGGCTGCTTTCACTAGAGAGGATTTTTCTGCCATAGTGCAACCCTGTACACAACCACATCAGTGACACACAGAGAGCAAGGGAGAGTCTGGGTCGCTGGTGTGAGTCTGCTTTTATGCCAGCCCTGAGTGATGATTTAAGCTCCTAGGCCATACAGAGTTATGTGAGCTTCTTATGGGACACTGAGCAGTTGCAATTTCTATTGCTATCCACTACAAATTCTCAAAGCAGCACATTTAATAAAATTTCAGCAAACATAGAACTCTGCTTCTATCCTTGAACTACTTGATCGATACACTGGACCTAAAATGCCAAAAGTAAACATATATTGGAATCATACCACAAATTACTAATTAGTTAATCACAGAAATGTCTATCTATGAAGATGAAAAACAGCTCATCATCTCTGATTTGTATAACCAAAAATCTGAAATAGGTATAGAAGACTTCTTCATTTTAAACTCTGCCCAAATCAATGAAATATTAGAATTTACATTGATTTCACAAAGAGGCTTTGCAGTATTTCAGAGTGCTCAGGGGTTTAATAAAGCTATTTCTGCAGATTGTCTGGAAGATTCTAATTAATTAATTAATTAACTTAATAATGTTAGATGACTGTTAGATGAAGTTGCCAATCGGAAGATTCTAATTAATTAATTAATTAACTTAAAATAATAATGTTAGATGACTATTAGATGAAGTTGCCAATCTGCAAGAAACTCTACTGAAATCAGTTATAAGGAAAAGACCAGCATTGATAATGATATCTTATTTTGCCAGCTTGAACTAATTTAAAATTTGAGATCCACCCATCTCCTGACTTTGGCCTATATGAAAAGAGGCATCTTACCTCCTGACTTGTTTCTGCTACCTCCATTAAAATATAGGTATGCCTGAAATATTAACACTTAACAGGATCAAAGAAAGTAAATTTTCCAGCATTGTCCTGGAAGTCAAACATGTTGTGCTGACACCAATGCTATCAGCACACAAACTAGTTTAGAACCAAAGCAACAGCTAAGCTCAGCTTCATGTCATGCTAGAGAAAACTTCCCAGTTAACCAGTCTTTTAATATAATCAGTCCTGTTGCAGAAAAGGTGCCCATGTCAAGCATTTTCAGCTTCCTGAGATCAAAATATTGTGAAATACTTTAGGCAGTATTTCATGCTTTCCCTAACATACCCATGATATCAAAATGTTCACATATACAAATATGCATTATTATAACTGATTAAGCTACAATAGTACAAACAAATTGGTGAGAAAGTTAGAGCTTAAGCAGAGTTCTGAAGAGCCATGATATATTTTAATATATGTAAGATGTAATGTCATAATTTTTAAGACAGCTACCTATGTACGAGTTAAAAAAACATTATCTTTTTATTTTCTGATGAATTCTGAAATATATGTAAAATGGTTTGAAAATATGAAAATGTATTATGCTAATCACTAATATTATTATACCAATATAACACTAATTAATATATTTGGGAGATACACACATATATATATTCTTTCCTTTCAAAGGATTTCTAGTATTATTACTTGCATTTTAATATAAATGTTATAATAGATTGCATTATACTTACCCAACAAGATTAATTTATGAAACCATATTGTGGTTGATGATGGCAGCTGAACCCCTCAATGGAATTAATTAAAGGATAATCTCCATTGCTTTGCAGAATACACACCAATAAATGGCTGCTGAGATTAATAGCTGAAGCGGAGCTAAAGTGTTTAAGGAATTTCAAACCCCATTTATTACACACACCCTACAAAGCAGGAGAGATTATAACTGTACAGCAAACCAGAACATCAAAAAATCCAAAAACAAAACTAAAAAAGAAGCCCACACAAGGAAGACAACATTTCCTTCCCTTGTGAATATTCGAAAATGATGCTTCTTTGTTCAACGGTTTGTGTCATAGAGATGAGCTTGGCTAGGTTAAAAAAGAATGAAGCTAAAAATATGTGCCAGGTCTTTTGGTTGTTTGTCAAAAACAAGGAGTACACAGGGAAAACATTTCAAGCAAATTAGGTCAGGACATTGCTTACAAAAATATAAGCAGATTTTTTTTTATAAAGAATTTGTTTGAGAAAGTTTAAATTTTAATATTCAGGTCAATATTTCCCAAACAGAAACTGGAAAATTATAGAGCTTGCAAGGGATTTGGCAAATGTTTTCTTTAGAGCAAAAACTGTGGTATCCTTTAGATGAAATTGCTTCTGTGTCTTCACATTTAGTTTTAGTTTAGTTAGCTTTAGTACCTTTAGCTGACAGAAGTGAGATTCATCTGATGTTCAGGTCTCCTTCTGGTTTTGGTAGTAACAAGTGGGGTACAGGTGTGTGTTGCAGCAGAAAGGATGTTGTGCTTTGAAACTTTGTCAAAGTGACAATTTTTCAGTGCCATTTTCAAAGAGTTGTATAAACCCTCTTTGACAACAAGCATTTTATTCTGAGTTTTATTAAGTGAATTTAAAAGTCTCTTTTAAGTACCAAAGCCTGCTACTTTGTCTCTTTCCTTCTGCATCAAATAATATCCTTAGCTTTGATTTCTTCCTCAATATAAGTAACTAATAAACACTCCCTATAAGCATTTTAATTCTTCTTTTCATTTTATTGCTCAACAGGAAATGACTGGCAAATTCAGAAAATTCTGTTTTAAAAGGGGATTTCAGTCTTTCTTCTCTGTCTATAGAAAATTAATTAAGATTGAAATTAGAAAGGTATGAAGTGTGGGTTAAACTCACCCTACCCACTGTGCACCTTTAAATATGATGAGGGCTCAGCTCGCTAGATAGAAGATATAAATTGTCACCTGAAGTCAAAGAAGCTTGTTTCATGATAAAAAATGTATTTAAAATAAAGGAATAATAATAGAAAAAGCAAATGCATCACTGTCTGGTCTGCTAACACCTCTTCTGGTCTCATATCTGCCTGAGAAGGCTGGCTCAAAGAGTAGCTCTCTCAATGATCTGTGTGAGACAGAAAGGGAAAGAAATAGAAATTTGCCAGGATGTGTGGTCACCTCATCATTCCTTCTGAGCTTGACTCTTTGGAGAGGAATAGGAGAAAAAGCAGTCTGGAATGCCAGAAGCAAAGTACAAAGAACCTCACTTCTGTTACCAAGGTTTCCAAGGAAATTTACTCACCCTAATCTGCTGAGGCAGAATTATAACCAATAATGTGAAGTTCTTAGATACATTTGTAATAATGAATTGAAAAGATAATTTTTTTTGCATTCTCTTGAATATTGTTTTCTCATCATTAATTTGAGAAGTAAATTTACTTCAGCCTCTTTTTTTTCAGTCCTGATTACATATTGAAACTTTTACTGCATTAGTGCAAACAATTCCTAGAGCTTCAGAGAAATTTTCCTGTTTTCCTTCAGATTTCCTTAAATTCACCTTGTCCTAACCTGATTTTATAAGCCATTTTTGTATGAAAGACTACCATAATGCAAATAATTTCACAATCAGGAACACAGGACTAAACAAGGAACCAAATGATGAAAATTATCAAACTGTTCAAAATGCCACAAGAAGGCTGAGATTTGGGGAGATTTAGAAGTTTTTTCCAGAAATTATTTTTTTAAATTTATACAATCCTATATTAAAATGAATATTTTTAAAACAGTACCTTGCCAGTCTGGAGGATTAAGTTATTTTGACATCAAAAATTGAATCTGGTGGGACACTGGGAATTTCTGCCTTTTTGAGCATAGCAGAGACATCTTTTCTATCTTACCAAAAGAGGTATTTCTCCTTCTAGACATCAAAATTCTCACCTAAATTTCAATGTATCCACTAAAATTGACACTGTCTCATATGAAATGCTTGAGTTTCACCCCGTGATAAAATAAGAGCTTGCAAATCATTTTTAGACAGCTCAGTTGAAGTATATCAGTATATGTGAATATGTTTGCTTGCAGCATGACTTTTTCCAGTCCCAATACTCAGCCTGGGTTGTGCACTGTTTCTGAGCTGGGTGGGATTCATGGTAGTTTTAGCATTTGTTGGACAAGAAATTTATCTTAGCTTAACTGAAATAAAAACTTGAGAAAGCCTTGTTTTCTCTGAAGAGCTATTGAACATGCCAGAGAAAGGCTTTGAAGTGAAGGTAGAGACCCAAGTATTTAAAATAAGACTTGATGAACGAGAACTTTGTGATCAAATTTGGCTTTGTCTTTTGGTGAGCACAGCAGGAAAATGGCCCTGTAAATAGGCTGCACAGAGTTAACCTGCAAGCAAGATAGTGAGATGGGAGAAATAAATCTCTTCCCACAGCAGGGACTTGTGCAACCAGAAGCAGGAGGAGCCCCCAGGGTAGCACACACTGCTCTGGACTGCCCCAGGCCAGTGTATTACAGCTGCCAAGGACCTGACATCTACCTGGCTGCCACTGAAGAGCACAGACTGATTTCTTCACACATATATTGCTTAAAAACAAAGTTTCCACCAATTTCTGTACATTCTTATGCCCCAAATCAAAATCATAGTGATAATTCTGGAAATGGTGATACAGAACTTTCTCGTTCTTGATTATTTGGGCTTATAGCTTCTCTTTGACCTATTACTCTTCTCTGTCTCAAACAATTTCATAGTTTGGCATCTGTAATTGTTAATTGCCTTCAACAAACTATATTGCTGGTCTTCCCTCTGAGTGCTGAACTAGAACCAGGTAACTCACTAAAGCTAAAACATTTTCCTATAGTTACCTTCTACTGATAACTACCTTTCCTGAGAGAGTGAGCCATTTCTCAGAAGAGCTTCAATAGTGCAGCCCATCAAATCAGATCAAATAATAAGAAAATTGTAAGGAAAAAGTTTAAATACTTTCATGTATTATTTATGTTTGGTGCTTTTATTTCATAATAGTTACATAAATATGTAGGGCAAATTTCTTGATTCTGATAAACTCTGCAAACCCCTGTAGTTCAAAATGCTTATATATTCCATGCAAAATTCCCTTTAGTGGCCAATAAGAAAATAATAAAAACATGGTTTACAGTTTTCCAGGACCTTTCATCCAAGAGTCTCCAAAGGGCTGCAGAGATATGCGCATAGTAACATTTTCATCTTAGAGCTAAGGAAATCAAAGGCTAGGAAGATTAAAGCCCAAACCCTTAAAGAGGCACTTGGAATTAACTGAACCTTTGAAAACTTTTCAGGGTCTACATTTATGTGACTTATCCAAGGATGCCTCCTGCACATAGCTAGAAAATAAAATACAGGTGTATTTAATTCCTTTTTCATTATTTCAAGGCCCCCAAAGACGAATTATACATATGGAACAAGAGTAGCTATATCACTTCATGCATTTCATAGATGAGATCTTACACCATTAAATACATTACACCAGTGCAATGTACAGTCTTGTTTTCCATTGCAGTTGGAGAACCCTCTGAACATGCAGGAATTGCCATCACATGTCCTGATCATGTGTTTGTGTGCAGATGAGTGTGTACATGCACATGCATTCAGCCCCGGGGACTTTGCATAGTGGAAGAGTGTCAGGTGATGAAGAGTTTGACCATTAAAACCTAGGAAACTAACTTTCCTATCTAGAGACCAGAAAGAAGGCTGCCTATTTGGAAGGCAGAGTCCTGAAAGGAGTTGTCTGAATGTGGATGATATGAATATATCCCTCAAAAGATCCACATCCTGAACCAAGTCCAGCTGTTTAGATGTTTCATTTATGTTCCATGCTGACACAGGGGATTGTATCAGGAAAAAAGGAAGGGAAGCAAAGAGGCAGTGGATTTGAGTTTCAGAAGTTTAGAGATATTTAGAAGTCTATACTTCATAACATGCTGACATGGTTTATGTCAGTGACATTGACTAAGTGGGATCCCACTTCTGCTGAAAACCATAACTATTTTTAGTAGTCTAAGATTGAATTTTAAAGGCATTTTTGTATTTTATTTAACATTTTGGTATCAAATATTCTGCTAATCAAGTCAAATGCTTACCAGAAGAATGGAATTTATATTCAACATCTATAGTCCTCTTTGTAATTTTTGTATGGATTTTAGATATATATAAGCATGCATGGCAAAAGAGAATTTTACCCTACAGGATTAAGCAAAAATATTTTTATTATTAAATATCTGCATTTGTTTCAGCTTTTTTTCTTTTAATTTCTGAAATGCTAACATTTCTCACCTTGATGCTCTGAAGACAATATTGACCTAAAAGAGTACAGCATACTTTAAAAATTACAGGTATGAAGTAAATTGGAATGCAAAAGAAACCTTCTGGGTGAGATTATTCACCAGAAAACATAGAAAACCTAAATAGATCATATTTTTTGAAAGAGGAAGAGCCCTGGAGCAGGTAAGATTTGCATACTAATTAGAGACAAAGTTTATTCAGGCTCACAGGCCAATCTATCTTCCATCACAAGGCAGCATCTGTTTTAGATGATTCAACTCCTTTTAGGTTGGCTGCTGGTGTTATAAAAACTGAAATATTTTTCAGCTTTCATTATGCATTTTTGCATTTGGGGGTTTACAATTCAGTGAGTAATACTTTTCTCATGTTTAAGGTAATTCTGTTTCGAAGTTATTTTTAATGAAAAAATAATTTCACCATTTTCCAGCAGTGTTAAAAACCAGTTTGTCTAATAGATGTGATGTAAGAAATAGTTAAAAATTAACCACTGGCAAATAAAAAGATTGACTATCCAATATTAATAAAAGCAAAAATATACAGGAATGGAAGAGATCTTATAGCAGAAAACTGATGTTAAGTGAGCCTTACCTAATGTTTAATTGCCTTTCAATTACCACACCCATTATTCACCATCTCCTATGTGATATCCCACTCCCCCTCTGTATTACTGATGTTGTTCTACCTGTGTGAGCAAATTTCATAGGCACACTCACAATACATTTACCAATATCAATAGTGATATTATTATACAAAAAAAATCTCAGGACCATTTCCACAAAAGCTTCAAATGTAAACTCCCTGCAGCACAACCCTTCCCAATTTGACACATCTGTCATGTGGATTTGCAAATTCCTTGTCCTCTTTATTATTCTTTTTACTATTCCCCATTTTTTTTCCAGCCTCATATTTGATGTACATATTAGCTTCCACAGCAATTTTAGTATTTAAAAATATGCATTATTTTTGGATAATCTGCATGTCTAGATACTATCCTGATTTGATTGCAATGAAAATATTAAGATGAAAATATGGGTTCAAACATTTCAAAGTGAGTATGTAAAAAACCTGAGGTACCTAATTACTTGTGAACTCAATTCAAACCTTGTGTGCAGTCTCACAGGAAGAAAATGTGTCCAAAAATCCAAAACAATGAAAGGAATTACAGTGTCAGTTGCTCTAATTCATCATTTTAATTCCGTTGAAATGAAATACGATGTACAGGAATATTCTACTGCTGTCATGGATTCTCTCCCCAGACCACAGCTTAGTCACTTACAAAAACATATTGGCAATTTTTTCTTAGTCATAAAATACTTGCACTGTGAAAATTACCTTTCATCAGTAACATACACATGTACAAGATCTACCTGAAATAGTTTTCTGATCAGTCCTCCAATTTTAAACAAACATGAGGCCTAGGGCTATCATGGTGGTTCTTTTCCTAAATGGGCTTTCTGTTTCTAGCTGATTTTTTTCCCCAATGACATTTGAAGGCTATGGTCTTCATTCTCTATTTCCATCTGTTCAGTCAAAGACAAATGACAGCTCTAATTTGAGCATATTTGGCAAATTTACTTGACTCCTGCATTCATTCTCGGAGATGATATTCACTCCTTTGCACCTAGTTTTAGCAGACATGGCCTTCTTACCTACTGGGGAGAAGGAAAATCACTTCCTCTTACTGCTTAAAAAAGGGATTATGGCAGAACTACTTTAATTTGCTAGTTAAAGCATTTGTTGTCTTTACTGGACTTGTATTCTGAACCAGAAAAGCAATAGTAATAATAGATTTGGTTGTGCCATGTAATCTGTCACCTTGCCTTGCCTTCATCAAGCTGACTTTATGGCAAAACAAATCCACTGTGCAGTCTGTCCCACTCCCTTTTGAAGAGCAGTTTCATCAAATACAGGTTATTCCATACATCAGTCAAATCTCTATGTAAAAGTAAAAGGACTTTCATTCTAGTAAGGCTTGAGACTCATCTTTCTAAACTACTGAAATGTAATGCTGCACCAGTACTTAGAAGACCATAAGAATGCTTTGCTTTAGAAAACACAGATGTGAGCAAGACAATGCAAATCTTTATAGCTGTAAAGAGAATGGCAATTAGCTCAGTACAGCTAATGTGAAAAATGTTCCTTCTTTACAAAGCCTCGTATTTCAAGACAGCTGTAGCAATTCATCTTGAGACATGATGCCATTCTCAAAATTCTACTTTGTAAGAGTTATGGCCATTCTTGTTTACTTTAGTTTGGCATAAGCAAAATGAATTTGGCCAGTGGATCTCTTGCTACATATACTGATCCTGGTATAAGTCTGTCTAGAAAAGAAGCAGCTTCAGGCAGGATTGCAATGCAGCCAAAACCATGCGCTCTCAGATGTTAACAAAAAGCTTTCCTTTAACTAAGCCAGAATGAGGATTTACTCTTTCTCTCTCTCTCTCTGTCATGTCTAACACTTGTCTCTACAAGGCTTATTTTACAGCTGTGAATAAATGTTCACCTACATCCACCAGCCAGGCTCCTGAGCACTGTGGCTGCTTCACAGCATGCCAGCAGCAGAAAGCAGGATGCAGGGGTGATGAGCACAGCATGGAGAGATCCCGCAGTGATGCTGAGCTGGTGCAGGGGGGGACACAATTTCCCTTTCTCACAAGTAGTACAAAGAATGGCCAGGGGAAATAGGACAGGACCCAGCTTTCCTGGCAGTTTCTGAATGTGGTAATAACTCCTTGGCTACAGGCAGCAAAAGGAATTTTTGAACAGCCCTCTGGTGCAGAGAAGCACTTCAAGGAGTGTGAAGATAACCATACGCCCTTTTACACAAATGTCACACACAACTGTTGTCAATGAATGCCAGGTATGAAGCAAATGTTTTCTTATGACTGGTATTACATTTCTTCCTCAGTTTTCAAAGTGGTCTCTGTATATTCTCCATTTTTAAGGGTAATTTCCAGTCACTGTATAATCTTCTTTAGATAACCATAAAGAAACTATTTCCCCTACAATGAATCCAAGTATAATATTAATGAATGAAGTTCCATTACTTCAAATGGAACTAAAAACCCTATAACTATACTCCAAGTTTCAAATATAGATAACAACAAAATGCCTGTCCATGATATTTATTTATTTATTTATTTCATAATGTGGTAATGCTGTTCAGAGGCATAACAGAATTAGACATTACCATGAATGCTAAACTTCTAAATAACAGTTTCAGTACTTACTAACCACAAATTAATTTTTACTTGCTGAGAAATACTCATATTTTTTGATGGCAGAATTTAATTAATGTTGTCTTAAATTCCTGAATGAGATATTGGCTGGTATTGTTGCTGTTATGAACTGAAACAAGTAACATTGATAACATTCTGTATTTCCAATCTTTTACAAAAGTGTGAAATCCCAAAAGGACAGAAAGGACTAATAAACAGACAAATATATAACAGATAAAAATATAATCTATTCATATAATGTTGAATTTTAAAAGGGCTGCCTATAATATTTCACAAACCTGAAAATGTATTGTATTATTCATTACCTCAATTTAATTACAGAATTATGAAAGTAAATCAGAAGAGACCTCAAAAAGACTATGCCTTAACACGTGATGTCTGATCCTGAAATTAGCCTCATTATGTAATCAGTGAGCTTTGCAAATGGAAGAATAGACATAATTTTCCTTATATTACTAACAATATTTTTTCCTCAAAAATGTGACAAAACCACCACAAGACAACTTTATATGTTAAGTATGAAAATCCACATTAACTAATTGTGCACAAATGGCAGCCAGCCATGATTCATGACTCCTTTTTATGCAGGATAAATTACCTTGTTCAGCTTTCTCACCCAATGGTATTAAGTGCTGTATGATCTAATTAATTTATTCTGTACAATAATAGATTTAGGTATTAAATACAGGCTATAGAAATGTATAAAAAATGAGGTGTCACAGATAGAAAACAAATTAAAGGAAGTATTAGTTATTAACCAAAGGAAACAGTGTAGCAATTAAAGAGATGGCAAAAGTCAGGTTACTTACCTTAAAAATGTACCGTCCTCCAAAAAGGAAAAAAGGCATACACGATGCAGGCTGCATTTTTTTAGTTGGCTGAAAATTACTACTTAGCTAAATGAACATTTTTCAGGAGGATTGGGCTGACTGACATTAAATGAGAGGAATTACCTTGATAAAGTATTAAGTAAAGATTTTCAAATGCATGTTGTCAGGAACTGAGAAAGTACAATAATACTAACAAAATAATACAAACACGATTGGTTTGATAAGGTAACATATTTTAACTTCCACTTGAGTTATTTCCTGATTTTTTAGAGATGATGAGCACAGTCAGCAGCAAGTCAAGTCAATAGCATCACAGTTGTCATTTCTGAAAGTCCTACTGTTCACCTATAGCAGAAAATTTACTCTGCGGTTCATTCCACACCCAGCACTGCAATGCACAGCATTTGAACCACCTAATAAACCCAGTACTGCAATAGTATGGATGGGTAACCACAAGACACACCAAATTAAGTTTAAGAAACTGTTTCCAAACAGTCTATTTATTGTTTGTATTTCCATGGTAAAGAGACATAGCGAAGTCTATTAGTAGTTCTGTAGTTTCCTAATATAACCTTACAAAATATTTAAACCAAGATACTAAGTAGTTTATCCTACTTTGATAAATCTAAACAATCTAAACAATCAAATCAACATAGAAAGAAAATTTCTGAAAGTTCATACTTCCTGTAAATTTCATTGAGAATCCCTAATTCACAACAGATATCCTAATCATTCATGCAAATTACTAGTTATAATCATCAGTGCAATTTAAGCAATGAACTTCTTTTATAAATGATACAAAATGAAATGGAAAACTCAATCCTGAGCTTATAAATGTCAAGTGCAATTTTGTTCCATGTCAGAAACAACTACAGATTCTATGTATGCAAAGAATTTGCCACAGAAATAATCCACTTTTGTGGTGGTGTAAAATGCAATGATGTTCAGCACTAATAAATAAATACATTAAAAGATACAGTTATATTAAATTTAGTTTCCACAGTGGGCCAGATCTAGCATGGGAGTAAATCAATAGAACTCTAGAGGAGCTAAGCTATTTCTGAAAATTTGCTCTGGATCTGGCTCTTGAAATAATTTTTTAAAATGATTAAGTAAAGCATTGCACATATAAGACATTGATTTTTGTCATTGATTTTGTGCTGGCATTTGAGGCAAGCCTCAAAAAGCTTGAACATTTTATGTATTTACAGCTGTCTGCTGGCAAGGAATAATTCATTCATTCCAAATGAAACATGTTCCTGAAGCTTATAAAAACAGCATTTTTCTAGACTAGATTTACAAAGAGATTTTTCAAATAAAAAGTTAGAAAATGTGCTTTAAATCATTGAAACAAAAGCTGAAGTCTGTTTCTTGATTTTTTTCTGTCTTGTCAAATAGATAAGATAGATATTGATTATATTTGCCTCCCAAGAGAGCTGTTCCATCAGCAGAGAGTGAAGATCAATGATGAACCATCATCTCATAACAAAATATTTCCAGTGGCAAAAAGAAGCTTATTGTTTAGTATTTTTGGTTAAATATGGACGTAGGAAAATTTTGGTTGCTTGTCATTGTGTCTTTTCCTAATTGGACCAATCCAACCATCCTTACACAGGGAGAGCAGTCTCCCTTTTGGCTGATGTGAGGCAACTTCAGACACAGGCCCAGCATGAGCAGAACCTACCTTTGATTCATTTCCAAGCCTCTCTTTTGTCACATTCTACCAAAGAAAAGCTCTTAGCTGTACATAAGAGAATATCACCCTTACAGAGCCCACTACTGATTTATTTAAACCACTCAGCTCCCCCAAGTCTAGACCAGTTAATGTGTTACTCCAGAAGAAAAAGCTTCTTTTCCCTCTCTTTCAGAACACATGTTCACCCATGTAAAAGTAGGCAATAATGCTACCTACAAGTGCTTTGCCAAAAATGAAACACAGAGTGGAGAAATCAGTTATTCCACACGTTTCAGCCCTTTATTTTCTCTTCCTACCAGTCTGAGTGACCTTTAGCTGAGCAAAACATCCAGAATAGATTCAGTGAGTTTACTAATATTGGAGGTTACCTTTTCAACATATCTGTAGACAACTTTGTGGCAGTGGTTGAAAGCACAGATATTAAAACATTTGCTTCTAAATCCTAAAATGGTGGGTAACACCCTATGAATCACAAGCAAGAAATTTTGATGATGGAGGGCTTTACTGGAGGTTTATTCCCATTTCAGACATGGGAAAAAAAAACAAAAAACAAAACAAACAAAAAACAAAACAAAACAAAAAAAAAAAAAAAAAAAAAAAAAAAAACAAAAAAAAAAAAAAAAAAAAAAAAAAAAAAAAAAAACAAAGCAAAACAAAACAAGGCAGAGAAAGCCACAGTTCTAAAAGCATTAGAACAACCAGGAGAGTCAATAGATGTAGACTGAGTTGCAAATCCAGCTCTGTCCCCAGTGAAAACTAAGAGTATTTAGTAAACACAGAATGGGATTTGCATTCAAGCTTTAGATTGATTGAAAACTCCAGCAAATCATCTTTAAAGGCACTATTTAAAGAAACTCTCATGATAAAATCAGTGAATCCAAATCTTGGATCCTCTGCTAGGTGTCTCTTCATTGGTGAGGCAACTAAGGAGCAGTCATTGGAAACACAAGACAAGGACCTCTTGTGCACCTTTTCATAAACATTTAAAAGCACAACAGGGAATTGTTTATAACACTCCACTGTCACCCACAGGTTTTATTAATCCTACACTATTATTCTGTAGCCTGACTGTACACCATTTATTTTTGAATCACTACACAGAAGCAGATTCTTTCAGTGTAACATTTTGATATTAAAAGCTCAAAGATTTTCAGAGACTGACTAACAGCCACATTCTGGCAACAAACGTGACTTTTTCTAGCATTGAAGAGAGTTCAGGAAAAGCTGCCTTTTAAGACATTTAAGGATCCTGCCAAAATGAGAGTATTAACAGCATCTACCAGCAGCAATCTTAATCCTCTACCTAGTGGTATTTGCCAGGACCCTGAAAAATTACAATCAGAATATCCTTTACTTTGAGAATTCCTGCCTAAAAATTCTTTTCAGGAGCCATTAGCACAAATCAAAACAGCTGCTAATCTGAGGAAACACAAGAGTGAGAAGCAAGTTGACAGATCCCTCTGATTCAGCTCTCCAAGGTCTTAGGTCCTTCACTAAGGGCAGCTTCTTCAGGCCTCAGAAATGCATTCAAATGAAGCTGAATAAAACTTTGTGTGAAAATATTTATCCATTATATTTTCCTATTCACGTTCACAAAACTTCTGCACTGTAGTTATTCAAATTCATTCAAATTCTTTTTTTTTTTCTTTGTATTACTGTCTTCAGAGATATTACAGTATCACCTCAAAGATCTGTATTTATCAGTCTTGAATGAGCTGCCAGCAGTGTAGGCACTCCCTAACAAGGTATAAGGAAGCTGTCTTATTCCCATTTCCTGCTGCACAGGTCCTCTTTTATAACTGCAGTTTCATTATGATACCTTACATCAACAAGAGTGTCTGTATTTCCAACTAGCCAAAAAAATAGAATAACAAGAACAAAGAGGCAGAAACATTCTGTGGTATAATACCCACAGCACAAGGTCAAAACCAAAACAATATCTGCCTACTTTATCCATGAGGTGACAGCTGAGGCCAGGTACCTTAAACACACATACACAAGGGGTAAAATCTGGAAATGTATGTTAATTCTCCACCTGTCCCTTTTATACTAAAAACTGAGTTTCAGAGATACTAACTTCAGTACCATATATTAGCTACGGCTCATTATACATACCAATGGAAAAAAAAATTGGTTCTAAAACACAAAAAAGAAAAAGAAGTGTTACAATAATGACTTTTTAACCTATGGATATTTTTCTCTTTATCAACAGAGAAAGACCCCATTTTTTTTTTCTCAAAAGATCTGATCCTAGAGTTAAAATTGTGTCTCACATGGCGTGATCCTTTAACCCCCTCTCAGACATGAGGTCTCCAAAGCATACTTCCCAGAGCAAATCACAATTCTTGATCCAAAGCAAAACAGTCAGAAAAATGGTGTTTTGACAGCTGAACATCTGATGACTGTATCACTTAAACCCTCCTGTTATTTAACCCTTCTCAAGATTTACCATAATAACATGCTCCATTTTATCTCTAATAATCAATTCAATAACCCAATAATTGGGTTATTGAATGATACCACATGTATCCTTTACATTTAAGACCTCAGCAGGCCTAATTAATGCCAAAATTTCTAGGATTCATTAATACACTCTCTTTGTCAATGCAGTTTTTGCTAAGTAGGGCATATTTTAGTCTATTTAAAATGTCTGATTGACTATAATCAATTCGGTATTCCAGGCACAAGACAGATTTTTCTGCAGTAGTAACATGAAAGGCTAAAAAATATTCAAGCCTGTGTCCACTACCTTCCATCAGAAAAAACTGACTTTCTAGCTGTTGTTTCACTATGAATAATGCATTCTTTTAAATCCTCTCAAAATGCAAAGGAGAGGCTCTAGAGCTAAATAGCTTTCACTGAAAAGATAGTTTCAAGTTCATAATTTCTGTGCTTGGGTTTCATGTGCATAGCATTTTCTCCTACCGTCTGCATATGCCACACACATGCATTACTTTAACATTTTCAAAGCTCCATTAGTTATTCTGAAATAAGACTGAAATGACCTTCCCAGTATAGAACTAATCATCCTGTTTCGCAGAATTTACCACGGAAAGGGAGTAAATCCCATCACATTTGCTGTGAAAAGTTTATGAGAGTACAACCAGGTAAACAATTCTCCACTGATTTAGTGGAGACATCCTACCAATTTATATCAGCTGCAAATATTGGTCACCATGCCCAGAAATGTCCAGGCCACAGTTTCTTTTAAAAATTTTACCTTAGCTTCAAATAAACATTAACTTTGGGTAGACTCCTTGCCTTTTATTATTTGCTTATGGAATTATTTGTATTTTATTTAAGTATTCAAAAAACATGTGGATGAGGCACTTGGTGATATGGTTTAGTAGTGAACACAATAGTGTTGGGTTAAGAGCTGGACTTGAAGATCTTAAAGATCTTTTACAACCTGAACAATTATATAATTATAAAGGATCAGGGAAAAATTTTCAGATATTAGTAGCTATGTAGAGGGACAGAAGGAGGTTTGCATGTGAAACTGAAATCTTAGAAAAAAATGGAGAGTAGAGGGGAATTTTAGTGAAGGTCTAGGCATCATCAGTTTCTGTTGGGAATACACATCCTGCCAACAGATACTATGCTCCTTTCCCTGCCATTACCTTTGCAGTTTCTATCTCCATAAGATGTGATTATACTCTCATCAGCAGTCAAAGGTTGAAGTCCATGCGTAAAATTAACTAGATTATTTCATTTCACTCAAAGAAGGTTAACTGTATTCCACATATGTAGAAGAAATAACTCATAAAAAATGGGCAATTTAGATCAACAGGAAAATTATTTTCATATTCTCAGCTTTCTCTGAAGCAAATATGATAAGCCTTATCTGCACTTCAATGTTGGGGGTGGTTTTTTTTTAATTTTGTGCTTTAAAACAAATATGAAAGTAGGTAAGGCTAGTGCTTATTTCCAAAGTGCAATCAGTATCACATTCATGTCTAATGGGAAAGATACTAATAGGAAGGTCTCCACCAGATGAATTAATTAATACATGTTTAGTAAGAGATACAGGTGTTGCCAGTCTCCTCTCTTCTAACAAATGCCCTTCATTCCAGTTCAATGCAACAGGATATTCTTTCTTTATGCTGTAACTTCCCACTGAAGAAATTTGCTCACAGCCCAAAAGGCTGATCATCTGAAAAGGGGTTCAGGGAGCACTTGTTTAAACAGAAGATTTTACAGAGGACTGCACAGAAAAGAGAAGTTTCAGGTCTTTGAGACCACACTAGCCAAGCACTGATTTTGATGTAATTAGGCATACCCAGAGACTTCTGAAAGTCATTTAAACTCTAAAAGATACTACAGATATTGAAGCTGGAGGAGGCAGAGGGATTGCATGTCTCAACACCTTCTATGTGTCCTCAAAAAA
>WBNO01017914.1:0-25537 GCA_013400575.1 Peucedramus taeniatus
CAGCCACACAACCGTCCGGGAAACGTGCGGTCCCGTGCGGCGACACCAAATAGTTGACTGCTGCGCCAGGGTCTCCCCACCATCCAGGAGACCCAATTCCCGGACGGCACATTTGCGAGACTCGTAGTCACCAGGAGGGACTCCGACTCTTCAGGAGAACCTGCAATTTAGACCAAGACAATCGTCGAGTCCTCTGCAGCTCCGTCCACCTGCTGCTGCCTGACGAGGACCTGGTAAGAGTCCCTGCGGGGTTTTTAGGTCCTCCTTACCACGACCGCCCAGCCACGGTACTCCTCCTCGGTGACAGCCGGCACACACCGGACAACATCACAGTTCTACCTGAGGTGGTGGAGATCGAACCTGGCAGTGAAATCACAGTGTCGGTAATATGCTATAACCCCCCTTACACCTTATGCAAAGGCGCCCCCTTTGCCCAACTTTACATTTTAACCGGACAGGACTACCTAGATGATGAGGAAGATTACCATGTTTACCTTTCACGAATGGTTACTAAAGAGAGATCTATTATTCCCGCTGTTTTTTCACAGCAAGGAAAATCCGTCACCCTGGACATGATGGCAGACGCTGGTGCGGACATTACCATCCTCCCCAAGGCGAAGTGGCCCCGCGACTGGGAGTTGGTGCCCCCTTGCGGCACAATCTCAGGCATCGGAGGAGCTATCAACTCCCTGAGAAGCAAACACTTGGTAAGTGTGGAGGGGACTGAGGGGTAGATTGCCACCATTTGGCCATTTGTTGTTTCATCAAATACTGTATTATTAGGCAGGGATGTTTTGTCCCAGTGGGGGGCTCACCTTGATATCCCCGACCCTAAGTGGGATTTTTAGTATGGGCCACTGCAGAGCACGCCACCCCACCTTTAAATTGGAAAACAGACACACCACTGTGGGTGGATCAGTGGCCCCTTCCCCAAGAAAAATTAACAGCGCTCCACAATTTAGTAGATGAGCAGGTACGCCTGGGGCACCTTGTGCCATCANCGAGATGCTCCTAGGTTCGCGTTCTCCGTTCCCTCAGTTAATTGTGGAGAACTTTACAAAAGGTACCACTGGGTTACTTTGCCTCAGGGGATGAAAAATTCTTCAGTGTTGTGCCAGACTTTTGTAGCACAGGCCCTTTCACCTTTCACCAGTGAGAAAAATGTTTCCTGAAGCCATAATTTTACATTATATGGATGATGTACTTATATGCGCTGCTACCAAAACCTTCTTAGATGCCGTTCTTGCTAAGACAGTCTCAGCAGTTGAATCTGCAGGCTTTCAAATAGCCCAGGACAAGATCCAACTCTCCAGCCTCTGGAAATACCTGGGATTTTTAATTGCGGGAAGGACGATTTCACCACAACCCATTTCCATCAACGAGCACCCAAAAACTTTACGGGACATCCAGAAAATTTGCGGCATCATCACCTGGATCAGACCTCTCCTAGGACTCACCACACAAGAACTGGCTGTGCTTTTCCGGCTGCTCCAAGGAGACAGTGATCTCGCTTCCCCCCCGCACCCTAACCCTGGAAGCCCAAGGAGCCCTGGAGAAAGTCGCTGCTGCGATGAAGTCCCATCAAGCTCACCGAATAGACCGCTTCCTTCCCCTCCATTTTGCTATCCTGGGTAAGTGTCCCCATTTCCATTCATTACTATTCCAATGGGACAACGGCTCCAAAAATCCTCTCATCATCATTGAGTGTCTGTTCTCACCCCACCAGCCCACAAAAACTGTCACCACGCCTGCAGAGCTGATGGCCAAACTTATCATTAAAGGCCGATATCGTCTCCGGACCCTTGCGGCGTGTGACCCAGCGTGCATTTATTTGCCTTTAAATTTGGAACAATTGGAGGAGGTCACCCGCACAATAATACATTTGATAAAGTGAAACTACAAAAACCAGTGTAAAGAAACATGCTCTGAAGGCATGTTCTATAAAGATCATACTACGCTGTGATTAAAAAAAANGTGATGGTAACCTTGAACAATGTAGGATGCTTTAATTGTGGACAGTAGGGACACTTTCAAGCCAACTGTCCTCATTGGAGGTCCAAGTGTTTTCAGTCACCACGCACTTCGTCACCAAGACCGCAAAGGGGTTATCAGCAGCCACACAACCGTCCGGGAAACGTGCGGTCCCGTGCGGCGACACCAAATAGTTGACTGCTGCGCCAGGGTCTCCCCACCATCCAGGAGACCCAATTCCCGGACGGCACATTTGCGAGACTCGTAGTCACCAGGAGGGACTCCGACTCTTCAGGAGAACCTGCAATTTAGACCAAGACAATCGTCGAGTCCTCTGCAGCTCCGTCCACCTGCTGCTGCCTGACGAGGACCTGGTAAGAGTCCCTGCGGGGTTTTTAGGTCCTCCTTACCACGACCGCCCAGCCACGGTACTCCTCCTCGGTGACAGCCGGCACACACCGGACAACATCACAGTTCTACCTGAGGTGGTGGAGATCGAACCTGGCAGTGAAATCACAGTGTCGGTAATATGCTATAACCCCCCTTACACCTTATGCAAAGGCGCCCCCTTTGCCCAACTTTACATTTTAACCGGACAGGACTACCTAGATGATGAGGAAGATTACCATGTTTACCTTTCACGAATGGTTACTAAAGAGAGATCTATTATTCCCGCTGTTTTTTCACAGCAAGGAAAATCCGTCACCCTGGACATGATGGCAGACGCTGGTGCGGACATTACCATCCTCCCCAAGGCGAAGTGGCCCCGCGACTGGGAGTTGGTGCCCCCTTGCGGCACAATCTCAGGCATCGGAGGAGCTATCAACTCCCTGAGAAGCAAACACTTGGTAAGTGTGGAGGGGACTGAGGGGTAGATTGCCACCATTTGGCCATTTGTTGTTTCATCAAATACTGTATTATTAGGCAGGGATGTTTTGTCCCAGTGGGGGGCTCACCTTGATATCCCCGACCCTAAGTGGGATTTTTAGTATGGGCCACTGCAGAGCACGCCACCCCACCTTTAAATTGGAAAACAGACACACCACTGTGGGTGGATCAGTGGCCCCTTCCCCAAGAAAAATTAACAGCGCTCCACAATTTAGTAGATGAGCAGGTACGCCTGGGGCACCTTGTGCCATCACCCAGCCCCTGGAACACCCCTGTCTTTGTCATCAAAAAAACAGGCAAAGACAAATGGCGTCTACTCCAAGATCTCCGTAGGGTCAATGTTGTCATTGAAGATATGGGCCCCCTACAGCCTGGCCTCCCCTCTCCCTCCATGCTCCTCCGGGACTTGCAACTCGCTGTCCTTGATATCAAGGACTGCTTTTTTAATATCCCGCTGTACCCACGAGATGCTCCTAGGTTCGCGTTCTCCGTTCCCTCAGTTAATTGTGGAGAACTTTACAAAAGGTACCACTGGGTTACTTTGCCTCAGGGGATGAAAAATTCTTCAGTGTTGTGCCAGACTTTTGTAGCACAGGCCCTTTCACCTTTCACCAGTGAGAAAAATGTTTCCTGAAGCCATAATTTTACATTATATGGATGATGTACTTATATGCGCTGCTACCAAAACCTTCTTAGATGCCGTTCTTGCTAAGACAGTCTCAGCAGTTGAATCTGCAGGCTTTCAAATAGCCCAGGACAAGATCCAACTCTCCAGCCTCTGGAAATACCTGGGATTTTTAATTGCGGGAAGGACGATTTCACCACAACCCATTTCCATCAACGAGCACCCAAAAACTTTACGGGACATCCAGAAAATTTGCGGCATCATCACCTGGATCAGACCTCTCCTAGGACTCACCACACAAGAACTGGCTGTGCTTTTCCGGCTGCTCCAAGGAGACGGTGATCTCGCTTCCCCCCCGCACCCTAACCCTGGAAGCCCAAGGAGCCCTGGAGAGAGTCGCCGCCGCGATGAAGTCCCATCAAGCTCACCGAATAGACCGTTTCCTTCCCCTCCATTTTGCTATCCTGGGTAAGTGTCCCCATTTCCATTCATTACTATTCCAATGGGACAACGGCTCCAAAAATCCTCTCATCATCATTGAGTGTCTGTTCTCACCCCACCAGCCCACAAAAACTGTCACCACGCCTGCAGAGCTGATGGCCAAACTTATCATTAAAGGCCGATATCGTCTCCGGACCCTTGCGGCGTGTGACCCAGCGTGCATTTATTTGCCTTTAAATTTGGAACAATTGGAGGAGGTCACCCGCACAATAATACATTTGATAAAGTGAAACTACAAAAACCAGTGTAAAGAAACATGCTCTGAAGGCATGTTCTATAAAGATCATACTACGCTGTGATTAAAAAAAAGGTAAGAAAAAGCCCACCACTTCCGTACTATACAACTTTCTTTTCATTAATCTGACTGTTCTGCACATAGAGTTTAGAATAACTTCTGTGTAATCAATGTCAAACTATTTATGGTCATGAAAAGCAAGGCGACTAACTTCAAAATACAGAAGTATACATTAATAAGAGACCAAGTGCTCAGCCACAGTAAATCAGTTTAGTTCCTCTGAAGTATATAGAGTTCCACTAAACCATCCCAGTGGAAGATCTGGTCCAGGGGTTAATTAAAGAATACATAGTTCTGCTCCTATTATGTTTGTAGGAGGCACCACATTGTTGCAGTGTCTGGAACAGCCTGACCCCTGTAGCACTGCAGAGTTACATATTAACAACAGAGTTGTCTTGGATGAAAGTTTGTGTTTACATTAAGAGACTAGCATCTCTAGCCCCCTAACCCCTTTATTTTCTTTTCATTTCACCAGCCACATTCTGTGATAAGGCACATCACCACTTTCCCATTTGCATCAGCAACTGCAAGCAGATTTACATTAATCAGTGGTCTGACCCCATTATGATTTTATCTTTAAATTTTGTACATTGGTTTGTTTGAAAAGACCCATTTAAGGGCTGCTTCCATTTTCTACTGACAAATGTTGCCAATAATTCATAATTTGTGATGAGATACTTATCTGAGGTATTACATGATAACACACAGCAGCAGCACAAAGTGTCCAGGGGAGGAAGAAGAAACTCAGAGAAATCTTTATGTAAGCAGGAAGCAATCAATCCAACGACAATTTGCAAGGCAACAAGAGTTACACAGTTGGAAATATACAATGGGATCATAGACAGTCAAAAACACTGTAATTTTTATTTTTCTATTCTTTAAATATAAGGTATTTCACAAAGAGCCTCTTACAGCAGTATAGATTTTCCTTACTTAAGAGAGGAGTTAACATCTGTGAAATGACTTTGCAAAGCACCTTGCAAAGTCTGGGAAAAACAAAGCCGCTAAACTCAGCACAGGTTATGTTCTGGGAATGGGAATCACTCTGCAGTGTTTGAGAACTCTGTAAACACTTGAATCTCAGAACACTTTTTACAGAGTCTCTTGGGAGTCCAGCTTTCATCTTCGGTCATAACACACTGGGGTTGAACTTGTGATTAGCTCTGAGTGTCTTCTAACAGCCTTTTGTAAATACAAACACACAGCACATCAACATCCAACTAAAGCAAGGTAATAAAATCCATGCCCTCACAGCTGCTTGTTTTAAACAACATCCTATATATTTTTCACTTATATGCTAAACATAGTGTATTCTAAATATTTATAAAATTTAACAAACACAAACACAACACTTAAGAAACACATACAACCCATTGTTCAATCTACTTTAGGTACTTATATCTTCCAGTGTTGACTGTTGGAAAAAAATCCCAAAAACAAAGCTAAATGATCAGCAGCCAAATACTGTCATATTTTTGTAAGAAAACAATTTTGAATTAGTCTGTACATATCCACATGTATAGCTGAATATAATGTGTGTGTATGCATAAATATATATACACTTTAATACAATTTTCATTTTAAAAATTCTGTTACGTTTATGTTCAGCTGACTATATGAAAATAAATTAGAACATAAGTTTTCTAAAGCTATTACAGAAAAAGAAAGATCTGTTTCATAGAAACATGACGTTTTCTTTTTGGATAGGCATTTTTATGCACATTGACAAAAGATGCAGAGTCAAACTCATTAAATAACTAAAAACATGTCACTCCTTTTTAGAACACTAGGGATGGGCTTACTTATGCAATCTTTCTAACTCCAAGAAGTGTTACATTGGGAAGAGAATGTCACACATATGGCATTAAATGGAAATCATTATTGAGAATGGCTATTCGTGTAAGAAAGAACTCTGAGCAAGGCACGCATTGGTTTGAAGTACACAGATAAAAAATAACAGTTTTCAGGTCTTTCTTCAGACGAGTTAACCAGTAAGAGATAATAAACATAATCTCTAACATAGAGATGTATCAAAATTAAGTTTATTTGTTTTGGTTGATGTGAACCTATTTGCTGATTCCCACACACAGAGTTTTTGCTTCTATGAATGCTGTATTATACTTCTCAACACTTATTATAAAAATATAGACTGGAAAGTGGGACAGACTCTGAACACTGCCCCACCTCATATTGGCTATTTGGGACTTGCAAGAGGTGCATGACACTTCACAGAGTCAATCCTTGTAAATAAGAAAAGTATACAGTTCATGATTTAGTATTTTAACTGGCCTCTGAACAGGCCAGTCTACATATTCAGTTTCTAAAAAGGTAACTTTTATGCATTTGAGAATAGGTTCAAATAGAAATATGCCATTCTTATCTTTTCTTTTCCTTTCAGTGTCCATTAAATAATTAGACATATGCTAAATACAGGGGTCTGGCAGCACTTTCACAGTGCTGCCATGAATCCATAACACCAATTACCCATAGCTAAGAAATGGTATCACTAACTGATTTATTTCCTTTCCTTACCAGAACTATCCCCCCATCAAAGGGTGCAATTAAACAGCTGCATGATTTGCAAGATAACATGTATTTACAAAGCCATACTGAACAGCAACAAAGCAAGAGTCAAAAATGTAATGTGTCTGAACCAGATGCTCTGTGCTGCTTGATTTGTACAGGTTTAAAAGCTAGCCTTTCTTATTGCTACCAGTGTGAACATCTCGCTCATTACTCATGTCACTTTATAACCAACCTTTTGAAGCTTTAAATATTTCAACACAATGTCACATTCCAAATTTATCAGCTCATGCAATGAGCCATGGCCTTACTGGTTTGGTACAATGGCCTGTTTGTTAATCAATGTGCCCAGGAAAATTGAGAACAAATATTTGCATTTCCCTAGGGTAGAACCGGGGTCAAAATAACCAAAACCCCATTGATACACACCATCACCATCCTGTGATGAGAAAGAAAGGAATGTTCAAGGTTCAGTGATCAAAACCAAACTAGAACAATAAGTTTTCAAAAGCTATTACAACATAGGAAACATTATCCATTTCATAGAAACATGACTTTTTTTTTAATGGACATTTTTTTCACAGTGACTAAAGCTGCAGAATCAAACTCACTGAGGTGTTTGGCTAGTACAAAACCATTTCAGTTATCCTACACAGTAACTAACCTGGATAATCCACATTTCCCTGGCTACTTTGCGCTGCTAGATGGTGCTCTGGATACAAGCCAAGTACAAACCAGCCTTGAGCCAGAGACTACAAATCTTTCTACTGGTGTGGATATAAAGGAACACTCAGACTGCTATTAACTGAGCAATAGGCCATGAGAGCACTGCTGCACACCAACTTCTCAGCACACATAAAACACGGATGAGCTGGAAATGAGCTATTTCACAGCACACAGTCATGTAGTGACTAAGGGAGCCTTCTAGACTGCAAAGCTCCTACAAAATTCTCAGAGTGTTTAAAGCCAACCTGTTCATCTCCGAGGTAAATTGCCCTCCTTTTCAGCCACAGTAAGTGAAATGGAGTTTATATTCTCTGTACATCTCACCTCAGCTATTTAAGCCCTGGAAAGAAAAATGTTTCAGTCTGGATCTGACATGACTTTGGGACATTGGACTAGTGGCCAAATCTTCAGCTGGGATAAGTCAAACAATGGCATGGCCTTATCTGCCCAGACACAGAGCCTATGCAATGCTCCAAAACAGATCACATCTGTGTTCCCTCTAGATCCCAAGAATAGCTCCCACTTCTTCTCTGAGTTGCATGATGATGTACCTACACTGCTTACAACACACACAATGATGGCATCAATAACAGAGTTTATTCAAGCAAAATAGATCCTGATATTAAATTCTGACACTGACATGATAGTGATGATTCTGGTTGGTCTTGCCTCTCACATTTTGTGTATTTTCCCCAAATTCCTTAGACTAATTAAACCAAAAGGAAGTCTCCAGCCTCTATGGCTCATCAGAAGGACCTGAAGCTAGGAACAGTTAAACAGCTGAAGAACAAAACACAACCCCACAAAAAATCTTTTTTTTTTCCTTCACTATTTTTAATCAAAGGTGAAAGTTGTTAATGTTTCAAGTAAGTCAATTTAATATACAGCAACAAATTATTAATGAGACTAAGACATGCCTCATTAAAAGCTTCAGTACTGGCACCTCTTCACTCACTCCCGGTCTCCTCACAGGCCAGGAAGACCTGCTACTCTACTGAACAAGGCAAGCCTTAATCAAGGAAGTGAACAAGTTTCACATCAAACTCAATACAGACTATGGAATTCTACAGTAGCATGAACCAAAGTCTTTCTGCTGCTCAAAAATCGACTAAGTCCTTTTGTAAGCAAGCTGCTAGTCAAAATACTTGACACTGCTCAGTTCAGGTAATACAGAAGTATATAAATAGAATTTTTATGCATCCACAGTTCAAATAAGAAAAAAAAGGGCGCAGTTTATCTTCAACTGGATGTCTGGACAGTTCTCTAATTCCTCCTGGTATTAGGCTGTAAAGACTCAGAAAGAGTATTTGTTTTATATGTCTTGTTGTACTAATTATGTTACCACAATACTAAATACCAAACAATGGCGTATCACATTTAACTATTAAAGATGTTGCTCAGGAGATTAAAGCTACATATCACATTTTTTTTAAACCTTCCATTTTAACAGTCGTATTCCTTAAAATAAGCAGAACTTACAGCAGAATTACTAATTAATCTAGCATGAGAAAATCAGAAACTTCTTGCCCAGTCTGTGATGCCAGCAGTAGAAGAAATCAAATGGGTCAGTTATGGAGTAGCAAGAGGGTTAAGTTTTGCATTCTGGCAAAGGAATATGAAGTGGAACTTTATACACAACTTGTTGCCAGCCATATGGTATTTTGCGTTTAGAAATTTTGCATAGCACAAATAATGTTTGAATTTTTTTAATCCTTGGAAAGAAGCTGGAAAGAATATCTTATGTAGTTACCTTGTTTTGATATCAAAAGTCTGCAATTTGCACAGCCTGGGATAACTTCTATTATCTATTCAGTCCTTTTTACAAAACTATCTTCTGTACAGAGAAAATATCCATGAACCATTTCGAACTGACAGATGTTAAAGTGAATCAAGAGCCCAATAATTGAAAAATGACAAGATTTTTCTTATGATTAAACATGTATGTTGTCAAACATTAAAAACAGTAGTTTTGAAAAAAAAAATAATTATAACTACTGTGATTTTTCATGAGAAGGTACTTGAAAAAGAATTACTCACATCAAGTTAGATACAAGGTAAATCCAGCATGAATAAACCAAAATAATTTGTGAAACCAAGACAACATCATAAACTTCCAAAATGTGATTTTTACAGATAAGTCCAATCATACTACTGCTGAGAGATGAGTGGTGACTTTGTCAAGCAACAAAGGATGAGGAAAAACAATTGCCTTAAATTATACTAGAATCATTTAACTTTGAAATATGGAGGAACAGAGAGAAATACAGAATTTGCAAGTCTTCAAAATATTTTTATAGCATCATCTTAAATGCTTTTGGGTAAAAATTTTATGCTAAATTCATATCTACCAAGTCTCAAACATTGTATTTTTTACCTCACACTCCCCTGTCATGGTGTTTGCCTCTTCTGTCAGCACTGGACAACAGAGACCAGGACCTGTCCCAGGACCTCACCAAGGACACAGTGGCCAACTAACCTACACTGAGATTTGCCAAACAACTATGTCTGGTCCCCAAGACCCCCCCAGAAGCTGCTGAGTGATGGGCTGTACCTGGAGACCACTGGTAGAAGACATTCTGCCAGTCACATTTTCATTCTACAATCACACTTCATCACAGGCACAAATACATTCTGTGAAGCTCCCTAGAATGCAAAAGCACTTTACACCAAGTCCTAGTCCACGTCTGTGTCATCCAGAATGTGACCAACATGAGAGCTGATAGGTACAGGATCAGAAAAAGAAGTTCTAAATTTTAAAAATGTTCAGACATTCACTCAAATCCTTGTGATTAGTAATTGTTTTCACTAGGGAGAGATGGTCTGGAGGTGTATACAGATACCAATATGCAGGTCAGCTGTCACTGTTGAGTCAGGGATGGGAAAGAAGACTCCAGTCTTCAGAAGGCGAAATAGAATAATTTAATAGGAAAAAGTGTGACTTTTATAACTAAAAAGTGTGACTAACTAAGCTGAGACCTGATTGGTCTCAAAGTGAAAACCTCTCACACCATTGGTGAACTATGAATAGCACACTCTGGAGAACCATATCTATAAACAATGGTTACAGAAAGAGAAATAATTGTTTTAATTCTTTTCTCTAAGTTTCCCACAGCTTCCCACAGCTTCCCAGGATTTTCCTGGGACAGCTATGTCTCTCTCTGTTCAGAGGATATGTGGTTACCACAGTCATTCATGTAGGATACATTGAGGAATCTTTACTAATCCTCTGAAGAATCATTTGTAAAAACATTGATTATTCCATTCAACAAATACTCCTACAAATGTGACCACACCTAAACCAAATGATAAAACAAGAAGTTGCAATTGAAAAGGAGTTATGGAACAATCAAATAAGTTTATTTAAAACAGTGAAAAAGGGATTTACCACTGGGTAAATGTGACATGGTTGTGTCAGAGCTGCCCACACAATTACCTAGTCCTAGAAGTCCAGGAGAAAAAGTGAAGTGCAGAAAAAAACCTTCAATGCTCTTACCACATAAGGTCAACCAAGGGCAAATGTATCAACAGCAGAGTAGCTTACTGCAGGCCTACTATAGCCTTCTGATAACAGAGGCTGTTTCATGCAAACAGTTCCTTTATTCTCACAGTTGCAAGAGATTGGTTCTTCAATATCAAAACACTTCTCCTTTTTTTTGGTACCTGTAATTCATTGCTGTTACAATATCACACAACAAAGTTCATTTACCACAGTGTGTTCAAAGAGTAGTTGGTCATAAGAAGTCCAAGAAGAAAGGAGGTTCCAGCTGAACATATTTTTATGAAGCAAAGAGTTTAAAATAAATAGCTGCCTACAGGATTTGCAAATACAAAAGCTCAGTTGATTCTTCTTCAGCTTGCCCCAATGGCAAGTATAATTCATCTTTTTAAGTGCAGAGGGAGAGACCATCTAGAACAAACAGTGCCTAGAGAAATATAAATGTCCAGACTTTCCCCATTATAATTGGAAAATAGCATTCAATACCTTTTAAAAAACATTAAGATTATAATAAACAACTGGTAACTCTGTTGGTCTGTATTTTCTCAAGAGATCAATTGTTAGATTCCTCAAGCACATCATTTAACGTGTATTTGGACTTGCACATCACCTTTGGTACAAAAGGGATCTCTCTTGAAAAACAAGAAGCTCAGCTGCCAAAAGAAGTGATGGATGGGAACATACCTGAGAAAGAGTTTGTAACAAAGCTTTAGCTTGGGTCAGGATGAAATCTTTTTACTATTTTGCCTACCAGTAATACAACTGTTAAAATTTTAAGATGTTTTATTACAGCATGATGGCTCTGACAGAGGATTTACACCATATCTTGAACATAATTTTTTTTTTTTGCTTAATTCTAGTTAGACACAGATTTTCTAGTTACTTGCAAACTTAAAGTAATGGAGATGTTGCCTTGCACGAACAACATTAAAATGCTCCCAAAAGATGTCAAGCATTTGGCAGTTTAACTAACACAAAAATAAACATACAGCTGCATACAAATACACAGCGTACAGCTGCTGCAAAAAGTTTTCTTCATTTTGACTCCCTGAACACTAACCAGAATCAGATATTTCTAATTGTTTTAGTGGAGAAAATACCAAATTACACGTGCTTGATACAATTAGAATTGATACTCTTGTATTTAAGCATGATAGGAACAATACTGCCTCTCTTTGTCCTACAACAAATCTAGGATTTTGATTTCTAAGTGAACATCTAAAAAAAAAAATAACTTGGGACTTGCCGCCTCATATAATTTTAACAAAAACTAATTTAGGCATTAAAACTTCTGTTACTAGTCCTCTAGAAGTTCATTCCCAGGATTAAATTATTAGGGCTTAAAGACAATTGTGTTACTCATAAGCCTAGATAAAAATCTGTAGACTACCAATATGTTTGATCTCATTTTTATGACTCCTCTCCCCAAATAAATCAGCCATGTTAAAGTTAAATTTGGCACAGGTATTTAAGCTCTCCTCAGGGAGAGAGTGGAAATTGTCATAAGGCATAAGTCAAATATGAAGAAGAAAGCTGAGATAATGGAGGATTTATGCTGGATTACTTCAAAGCCCCAAGACATGGTTGAAAGTGTTAAGATAATATACTATGAGCAGTGATTCCAGAAAAAATAATAAAAGCCTCTTTTATCAAACATGTAACTGTAAGTAAAAAAACTCACAACTTCTACAACTACTTCTACAACTGCACAGACTTTCTGTTATATCAAAAATTTCTAACGATTTGCAGCAAAATAATCTGCTTTAAAACCAGCTTTTAAAAAGCAAGGCTAGAGTTGTACTGATAAGTATCCAACTAAGAGTAAATTTACAGGGTAGCTGTAGCAGCAGCATATTAAATCTTCAACTTGAATGTGATCTTCCTGTTCAGTGAGCCCATTCAAAAAATACAGGTGACAAGTTATGCTCAATCAAAAAATTTTTGTATTACACAGCCTCTGAATAAGAAGTATCTGAGTATCACACTAAAAGTCATTAGGGCAATTTTGAGGATCTTCTAGTACAAGGTGTCCTACTGTCTGAAGGCATCTGCTATACAAACCACTGAATTCCTGAAAATGTGGCCTGAGAGCACAAGGCAAAAGAAATTGAGAAACAAGTGAGCTAATGCTTCTTGTGAGGCAGAAGCTGTAACTCAAATGTTTGTTGGGAGTCACTGCTACCTCCACACACAATAAAACAGTAAAAATAATGCAGAGCCACACATCTCACACAAATCCACATATGATGCTTTTGCAGTTATCTCCTACTACTACAGCATAAGCGCTGTTGGAGAAACAACTGAGCTTGGCAAATTATGGACTTGAACTAGTTAGAAGTTTACACTGGCATTTTTCAAACAAAAATGTATCTTCTTCAGAGGAAATACCAAGTTTTGAAGAAAATTCGCTGGTCCAAAACTCCCAAAATTCTCATTCCTACAATTTCTTTCTGCAAGTACAAATCTCCCTTAGGTTTATGACCAGATTCAATGAAGATGACAGGGAATCCTTTTTCTTACTGAGTTTTTAACTGGATGGGGCAATTTAGAATGCTGAGCAGAAGACAGTCAATATATCGTGCTCAGAGCAACCAGAGTAATAATCACTGAAGAAATATGTGCAGAATGGTAGATAACTGTATTATTATAAAATTAAATAAAATAGATGCATATTTAAAAATCAGGCTTAAATTCAGGCATGTCACTAACATAAACTGCAGGTTTATTTCTTCAGTATTTCAGCCATCCTACCTCATTGTTGACTTCAGCAGGTTTTTTCTTTGTTTCTCCAATGTCCAAATAGCTGTGGAAAGAAAACAGGTTTGATTATACACAGGAGCATCTAACTTACACAATACTACAATTTTTTTTTCATACATGAAGGTTTTAAAACTTGTTATGCTTCAAAATAACAGAAAAAGTAAGTAATTATTAATATTAACTAACTCTTAATATAAATCTTCAGGCTAGCCCTCTGGGCTAATATAAAAGACAGGGGAGAATCAACCACCTACCTTCAAGTGATTAGAACAGACCATCAATAACCCCCTTGTCAGAAAGAAACTGTGAGGTGGATCAATAACTTTCAGCACAGTATCACCAGAGTTTTCAAAGTCATCATCTTGCCTCTTAGTTTCTCACAGTAAGTCTCTGATAGATTAGTTTTCCTGCACATCCGAGTTTAACTCAGGGCATCAGCTAAACTTTAAAAGGATCTATACCACTTGGGTTTCAATGGAATGTGGACACATCTGAACACTCGTTTCTCATCGCTGGATTAACCAATAATAGCTTCATAATTATTTTATGGATAAAGTACATGCCTCAACTGGACAAGCAAACAAAATACATCTATTTTGACAATATTTTGTTCTCCTTGTGATGATCGCTGATCTCACTTCCAGTGGGAAGGTGTTTTACCAGGCTTTTCAGACTAGAAGACCTTGTTTGAGAAGTCAGGTATACTTAAAGCCAAGCATCAGTGCAGGCTCACCAAAAGACTTCAAATCTCACAAGACATCTGCAGCCCCTCAGTAATGCCAAGTTCCTAATGACTGGGATCAGATTAATTTGCCAGAAGAAACTTTCCTACATGACCAAAGTTAAGAATTCATGGGACTTGAATGGAGGTGCAAAAGCAGTAAAGAGGAAAAAAAAGACAGAAAAAGCATCATCCTTCCTTTGAAAAAATGGCAATCATTTATCAAGGTACCACAGAACGGTCACAATGATTTCAAGGCTTCATTGTGAGGGGACAGTAAGACACAGCAAAGCTGCCAGGCCATGCTTGAAAGAGCATGCCAATCCTTTGAAAAAGGTAAGTGTAGCAACATATGATAATATTTTTAAAAGCCTCGTGGTTTAGTAACAAATAATAACAACTGTTCCAAGCTCTCAGTATAAAAAGGAACGAGTTCTCTTTAGACAAAAACCAAGAAGTCTTACAGCCTGCAAGACTGAAAATAAATAAGAGCCTCAGGCAAAATGGTTCCAACAGCCTGTAACAACATCTGCTGACTGTGCTTCTTGTTTTCCAAGCACCTGTGAATTACTTCACCAAAAACTAAGAAAAGTGACAAAGAAAAGCAAATACACAGTCAAATGCTTAAATTCACTGTGCAGAAGTCTGGGCATTCAGTCATCAAATTTCAAGGACCTGAAAATCTGAAAAGTTCTAAATAAGAGCAAAGGCTTTTGTTTTTTGGTTTTTTTTTGTTTTGTTTTTTTTTTTTTTTTTTTTTTTTTTGTTTTTTTTTTGATGATGAAACTAAAAAAAAAAAAAAAGTTAGACCAAAAATTTTACAAAACTATTCTCACTTACTAAGAAAGCAGAAATGCTTCCAACCCATGGCTAGCCAAGCCAGCTATGAAACTACAGCACTGTTTAGAAAGACACAGCTGGGAAGAGGACAATCTACCATTGATGAATGAGCACAGATACAAGTAAATGAGCAAAGGTAGGAGGATGGAGGAGTAGCATGCTGAAAAAAAACTAAAAATCTAAACCAGTTCTAGCATAGACAGTCTTCTTTCAGGAAGCTGAGACCTGAAGAACTCCACAGGGGTGCAGCCTACTGTGTGCATTCTCACCACTGCAACAACTCCAGTATACCAACACACCTTACCACATATACACCAAAAAAGGATGTGTTAACTTAGCATAGTTCTAAATAACAAAACAGGTGTAAGGAAAATGAATCCAAAAACATCAGAGGTTTACGTCCAAAAAGGAGACAGAGGAGTCCCTTTACTTTATTTGAATAAAGGGAGAGGCCATGGGGCATTCCCCTGGGGTCTCTCGAATTTTTGGAGGACGCAGCCTCCTTTTTATCCCAATTTCCCGGCCGCATTTCCCTCTCTCTTTCCCCATTGGCTGAGGTACTTGAGAGGTACAGACTTCCCAGAACGCCTGCTCCCAAAGATTCCCCTCTAATGTATAACTCTCCCTTTTAATTTTTAATCTTTACAGAATTTAGGGGTTTTCTTTCCCATTGTTTCTTTTATCTCCCAGTGCTAGTTTTATCTACCAGCAGACCCCCAGTTTGTTTGTAAAGACAAATCCACTATTCCTCTCACAGGCTATAAGTTAGAAAACTTGTTATATGTTATAAAAATTACCACTATTGACTTAAAATTCCTCCATTGAAGAAAATTTCTACATATTTATTTTCTAAAATCAGAATTTCTAAATGCTGATTGTTGTCTTTTATTTTCAAAATTATTCAGCAGTTTATCTAGAATATATGCCCTCAGAACTATCAATCTCACAATGTTAAGAGTCAGGTTTGGCTCATGTGCTAAAGGTGAGTGCAGTTTAGTCTTGAACTCACCGTGAACAGGAAATCTGAGAAGAAACAAATGCACTGCTTGAAGCTGAACAGTGTCACTTTCAACTTCTGCTATTCCTTGGATACTTTCTCCATTACACTCCTACAGCTCCCACATATCAGCGCCACAACCCTCCATTTCAAAGTTCAGCCCTGCATAGTCTATCATAGCAATTAATATGTCCAATAAGAATCGCTGTGGAAAAAATTTTAAAAAAATTAAAAATTAAAAATTAAAAAATAATCTAACTTCTTGCTACCAACAGACCAGATTCAGATCCCTCAAGGCAGATGCTTTAGTCTGCCACACTGTAACTGTTTACCTGTGACACATTACACAAACATACACATTTTTCTTTAATTCTTTCATTTCCTTCCAGAAAACTGTTCCTTCCAATTAACCCTTCCTCTCCTCTGACTTTTCTAAGATGTCTCCCTAATTACCATTCTGTCTACAACCCAATTAAAAACAACTTCAGCATTAAGCCCTTCAGCTTCTTTTTAATGCTCATAAAAGCACTGCCAACATTTCCAGCACTATGTAAACAAATACTAATAAGTGAACAACTCCAATTCTGAATACAGAAATGGAAAGGAACTCAAGTCATCCCATTTACCCTCTCTACAGCACAGGACTAGGACATATTATCAAGGGATATACAAAACAGCCTAGTTTTACCCAGTCCCTTAGTTTAGCTTTTCTTAAATAATTATCTTTGTTGGCCTTAAATAACTAGGTACCTTGTTGCATGTTGCAACCATAAAAGTCTGAAAAAGTCTCACCATAAAACTTTGACCATAAAGTGTGACCTGACAAAAATAAATGCTTTTCCCCACACTCTGGAGTGCCCAGTTCTCTAAACAGTGCATGCTAATACCACTTACTTACTTGTACCCTATCAATACAAAACACATTTAGGGAGGTGTAACACGATTTGCTGATAACTTAACAATTTTAAGCCATCCACAGGATTTAATATCAAAAAGAAATGGTAGATCTCTCTTAGAGTTGAGCACTGCAATTTGCATGGAAAAGAGTAAGTACTATTGGAAAAGAGCTTATATTTAGCCTGTCATATATCTTTCTTTCTGGCTTTCCTACTGAAGTGCAAGAAGCTTCAATAAATCTTTAGAAGCAGCTAGTGACAGAAATGGTAAGGGTGATGATAGAGATCCTGTTCATTACACAGAAAGTTTTGTTCTGAAACATAATGACCCACTAATGATCTCTCCTGGAAAATATAGTGTCCTCAACTCTACAGAACCAAGATGAGGAAGACACTGTAAAGGTGGTAGTTGATGATATAAATTCTCAAACATCTCTGGAAAGAGATTGTTAATTTTGAGATTAATTTCCATAAACTCAACTGTAGGAAAAATGCTCACAAAGACAAAGCAAAAGACAAAATAGTCAATTAAGACCATGAAATTTACTGACAGAATTAAGAATAGTTACTGATCACATGCAGAGCTGCTTTGGAAACACACCTAAAAGCTCAGACCTCCTTCACATTATTCTCCCAGCGACTCACTAGAAATCAGACAAACTGGCAGCTTAATTCTTGGTTCTCGGGTTTCCCCTGCCTGGGAATTTCCCGAGAGTCCTTTTCACAGCCTGATGGTCAAAGAAAGAGTCAAAACTGCTTGGCTTTCGTTCTCAAGTTTGTTTATTATTTCTTATCTACAACATGTTCTCCCTGACCAGCCGCGATGCGTTCAGCAGGTCAGCTCAAGGCACACTGCCCACCCCCGGGTCTGTGTTGTCTTTTTATACTATAAACTACATAGACATTATTTACAGTTAATTCCCAATACCTATCACCTATGTTAGACAGTGTATTTCTACTCTAAACCAATCCCTAAGTGCCAACATCACCAAGAAAATGGAGACGATGAAGAAGGAAGGAGGGCAGTACACGCCCAGATTCCTCCATCTTGACCCCCCTGTACACTTCTTGACCCCCCTGTACACTTCTTGACCCCCCTGTACACTTCTCATATGAATCTTAACATTCTATTTCTCTACTCAGTAATAAGCTACTTATTTTATTCTATTTTCCCTGGTTTGTAATTCCTCATATAAAGTTGGTAACTGTTTCCATGGCTCGAGATGGAGGGCAGAGGGGTCTTTGGCTCCATGCCAAGCTCTCTGAGCCCCCTGCCTGGGTCTCAGCCCATCCAAGGCAGCAAGAGGGATTTCCTGGTTTCCCACACTTGGTGTCCAGGTAAGAAATAGAATGTAAATGGTCATCTTTTAAATAACAGGAGGGACATTAAAAGGCTATATACCCATTTTGGTACCCAAAATGAACAGAAGTGATGGAGACACAGATAGCTGGGTAGAATACTTTAGAATTTAAAAAAATAAACGAGAAAGGAAGCATTGTGTATTGAATTCCCAAGCTCATCAACTTCCTGGCAGGACTGTCAACACTCCACCTTTTACTGCTTTCACCGTGATACCCCTGAGCACAAATACTGATACTGGCCCTTCAGCTAAGCACAGACATCACAACAACATGCTATTCCCACATGTCCTTCCGGTTAATGGCTATTTCTCCATTTCTACTGCCATGTCAAGGAGTTGTCACTATGTGACTCATGGTACGAATACCCTTTCTGGGGCTCACCTCTAAAGCTCTCTTCCTTTTGCCCGGGGTCAGAGCTTCTCTTTCTGCAATGACTAATACAAAGGATAGGGTGAGGGGTCGTCTGAAGCACTGCCATAGTGCCAAACCTCAAATGCTGACATTCATTTCTGTATAAATCTTACATTTTAGCCACTCACTTGAGTTTCTTGAAGGCCTCCCTGCCACCAGCCACGTACTGCTCCCCACTCTGGAGCTCGTCCAGCTGTCGCACACGATGCCCACCCCGGGGGGTATAGATGTTTCGCACAGCTCCAAAGGGCGCCTGCACCCCGCCCGTCACCTCTTTCAGGAACACATCAAAGTTGGACACTTTCTTCTCGTGGATGACAATGCGGCGCCCCGGGAAGAACGGGTCCCCGTTGCGATACACCAGCACGCTCTTCACGCTCGGCTGCGAGAGCCACGACGCCTTTGTGCCAGGACTGGTCATGTTGGTAGCTCCGCGCGTCCTGCGCAGCCCGAGCCGCCGCGCCGCCTGCACCTGTTTGCTGATGAGAGACTCCTGCCCGGGAACCCCTCTGGCCCTGACACCGCCCATGCCGGGCACATGGGCACACCTCCCGGGGAGCGATCACGGCCCGCCGGGGCCTGGGCACAGCCCTGCGTAGCCTGTACACAGCGGCTCCTCCCAGGCAACCAGCGCTGCTCCGGGCGCCGGGGGAGCTTGGTGAGGGGAGCGCAAACCCAGGCGGAAAAACGCGGCGTGACACTGGGGCCGGCACAGCAGGGACACGGACTGCCGGAGACCCGCAGCCTCGGGAGCCTTTATCCTGCGGCTCTGCCATGACGGAAAGCCCTGCCGCCCTGTTTTCCTCGGGAAACTTTACCCTGCGCGTGCTCGGCCTTCCCGCCGGGCAGCCAGGCGAGAGCCTGCCAGGAGCCCGCCAGGTCCAGAGCCACCGCGAGAAGGAGGGAGAGGGGCGGTGTGACCAGAAGGGGTAGATGGAACGGGATCCGAACAAGAGAGAGAGGGAAAACCCCCCTCTGCCTCCTCCTGCCTGACTGCTGCCTGTTCCCACAAGGGACGGGCCGGCGGCGGAGCTGCCCTGGCGGCGGCAGCGGGGAAACGCCGAGGCGGCCCAGCGCCCCCACCGCACCCTGGCACACCCTGGGGACAAGAAGCTGTAAAACCCGAGAGAAAGTAAAACAGAAGTGCCTTCAATTCAAATGTAATTCCTTTTACAACCTCTTTTCCCCGCCGATAGCCTCAACTCTAAAAATGCACTAGACCTTCCTACCTGAATTCGTGTAGTGGACAGTAATGATTCTCTTTTCAAATGGGTTTTAACACGCGGGATGGAAGGAATTTTCTTTCCTTTTATCTTAACATCCTTTGATGGGAAAATTACCACCCTGCTGTGAGTTACAAAAGAGCAGTTAACCATTACAAAAAGAGCAATTTCAGGGTGAGGGCAGTCAAACATGCTACTGTTATTGGTTGACAGTTAAAGTTCCCCACTTGCTGCTGGTCTCCTTCTGGCTAATAACGGGGAGAACCAAGCATTTATCATCCTCGAATTAATACTGTTTGACACTGAACTACTGTAACCTGAAATTTTTGTTATTAAAGATATGCTTTTGAGTAAAAACCAAAAATACTGATGACCCTCACATTTCTCTGCATTCAAGTGGTGATATGTCAACTATCTGTTATTTTTTACCAGATCCTACCACATCACATTAATGATCTTAGGTCTAATTTGTAATCACTCAACTTCTTTGACATAAGAGTAATATACTGAATATTTTATTGGTGCACCCATTTTGGCACTTTTGATACTTCAAAATACTGTTGGTCTTTACCTATGGCCACACTAGTTACAATCACTTCATGGATTGCAATAAAATATCTCTTAAATGGCACCAGGGCACTGCTATCCTTAAAGCAGCCTAAAATTGGTGAACAAAATCTTTGTTTTCCATCTCACCTAAGTACAACCGCTGACCAAAAGCTATGAAAAGGTTAGACACTTCAGTCCATAATAGCAGTGCCTTGAACCATGGCAATTTGCTCCTCCTAGCTTTTCCAAGGTCTGACCTTTTATTCCCACTATTGTTTCACCTTGTAAGCAATCTCCTATCACAGCAAGGAGTCAAGCTGCTGAACCCACTGACATGATTAAGATAAATGCAGAGACACATAATATCTTTATGATGGGGCAACATCAGACTTCTCAACTTACATGAGGCTGCTGCATAACATGAAGTTTGTCAGGTCGCTCTCAGGATCCCCTGAAGTCCTACAAGGAGCATAACATACCATGGCATAGTGTAGCATCAATCAGGGTCATTTTTTCTGGACCAGAATGCTGTGGGATCTCTACCATTTCAGAACCAGGAAGGATTTTGCAGTTTGTTGCAGGGCCTTGCCAGCTATGCACAGTGAAAGCAGAACATGAAGTCATGAAGACAGAAATGTCCTAGTGCTGAAGAAAAGACCAACAAAATGGACAGAATGGAAAAGGATGAAGTTTCTAAACACAAAATGAAATTCAGCTTATTCTATTACACACAGTGCTGAGAATCATACTTAATAACTCTGTGCAGCTTATCAGAAAATCAGATTAAGCAATAGCAGCTACTTTATTCCCAGCTGTAAGTCTGGAGTAGCCAGACTGTCTGCAATGGCAGTTTAAAGCACATAAATACCAAGTGGTTCAGCTCACATGCACACACTAGAAATAAAATACCATGCAGTTGTAAATTTTAAAGCCCATGTTATAGCAAATTCATCTACTTGTTCAATTGCCAGATCAAAAACTTCTTAGAATACCAAGATCAAATATTTTTGCTTTAAAAATATTTTAGACACAGTTTAAGCCACAGCTTTTGACCACACAGGTCCTGTCCAGTACTATTCTTGAGGCAGCCAAGATGCTGAAGGATTACATAGGAAAAAGTCTTTAGCAAACCCTTAGAGGCACAAAAGGAAATGGTTCTCCATGGAAAAACAAATTCCAGTGGGTTACCCTAAGTAAGGAAAAGGTTGAAAGATACCTTCCATGTGGTCTTGGTATAGAGCAATTAAAGTGAAGTCATCCTTCTGAAGCAAAAATTTCTCAGTGTGTTGCTGTAGCTACCTTTGATCAAGGGACCTGAGATTATCAATTGAGTATTCCTGATTCATTCATGCAAGAGCAACTGCTGTAAACATGAGTGGGGTTTTTTTTGGCAGTTTTTCTATGGGGTCTTTTCTATCTCTCCATTCTTGTGTAGCACTCATCATACACTTATGTACTCTCTGGTAGCAACTGTGGGGTTTTTGGTTGATCTGGCTTGTTGTTTGTTGTTTGTTGTTCTGGTTTTTATTTTTTTCTCAATGTGAATAAAATTCCACATTTTAGGAGAAGAAATAAGTCACAGGTACAGGCACATATTTGTATATAAAAAAAAGATTGATCAAATAGACCAATTATACACTGAGAATTGTCTGTAGAGCAAGATGCCTTTTTACCATAATTTTACCAAAAAGTTCTCTGAGCTTTTCTTCAGCCGAGATTTATAAGGACCCCTCTGATGATACCTATGTTTTCCTTCACTTTCTGTGTGTTTTTCCTTGGAGTTTCAGCTCCTTCTTTGCACAAAGCCCAGCTGCAATCAGAGCAGTTCCCCATGTCTGCATTGACATTCAGCTGGCAGTGCAACTAGTTGCTCATGTCATTCAACCTCACAAATAGCTTCTGGTTTGGATGGCAGTTTCATGATTAAGCAAGCCTGTGCTGGAGATATCCTTTCTTTTTGGCTGAATGAAGGACAGCCATCATGCCTGTCCTTGTCAGTGAGCCTCTTCAACAAACAGCAGATGAACTTGGCCCACTATTTCTTCAATGAAATTCAGCAAACCGCTCCCAAAGGACAGAACAGCAGGACAGATACCTGACATGTGCCTACAGTGGAATCACCAACCAGCTTGTTGGTATTTAGAGCAACAATAAATAGATGCCAGTTCTAGATCTCCAGTTATCTTTTGCCAGCAGCAGTGTAAAATCAGACATTGTGTGTATGCTTTATGACTTGTCCCTGGCTGCTAGTGCACACCAATGTGGTGCCTTCACCTCTGAAGACAGAGGTAACACTTGGTTATTGTCTGCCCTTCCAGATAGTCACAGTGGTGGCTCATAATGCAGCTGTAATGAGATACAATGCCA
Source organism: Peucedramus taeniatus (assembly GCA_013400575.1). Classification (NCBI taxonomy): domain Eukaryota; kingdom Metazoa; phylum Chordata; class Aves; order Passeriformes; family Fringillidae; genus Peucedramus; species Peucedramus taeniatus. The sequence goes on from WBNO01017914.1 coordinate 23,152, forward strand.
GTGCTTACCAGTACTTTGGCCTGTTCGATCGTACCTAGCAGAGCTTGTATCAGTACAGATTCAGTGAGAAGTTACATCATCTTATTTCCAACACTTCTGTTGTCTTAGCAGCCAAAAAAACAGATGAGCAAAGGAAAACAAATAGATCAACCCAGCAGCTTTTCCCTTTTTATTGAAGAGTGTGAAATGTCAGCTGTGTAAGACTTACTGCACATTCATTAAATGTAAATTTCTGGCAGATATCCTTTAGATGCTTCCCTAGTTTTTGCATTCCAACATGCAGAGCCAACATAAACTGCCATTAATTGACAGCAAAGGTGTGCATTGGTTTCCTGCCTTCCTGAGGTATTTTCTGTAGTGTCTGGTATTTACAAATATTAAGTATCTCTGACATCCAAGAAATTAAATTAGTGTCACACATACTGCCACCTGCTGAGATTAACCAAAACTAGAGCTAAAATACTCCATTTAGAGTAGATTTCAGCTTTTTCAAGTATGAATAGGGACAACATTTGCAGACAGGTGTGGTTACCCTTTAACTGAAAACGTCTGATGGCTTCAGTCTACATATACATGCTGTCTACAACTACAGAGGAGGATTTTAATTGAATTACTCCCTTGTGAGGTCATTCACCTTTATGCAAAGTGTGCATAAACCACCTTTCAGATCCTGTGCATGTCAATGCACTCGGAACAAAGGCTCATCTATGTATGTTAATGTGTGTATGTACACACAAAATACAAATGCACAGGTCATCTAGTGCAGGAAAGAAAAGGACAGTGTTGTTATGAATATTCTGATAACATAATTGATTTAATTATATAAAAGAGTTAGTTATGATTACAAGTAGAAAATGGTAAAGTATAAGGTATAGCAATGTTAGGAGTGCTGTGTTTAAAATATGCAACCATAGAAACTGCATCAGGAAGTCACTGGATTTCTTATGTTTTGTTCAAGAAACTATGGAGATCATTGTGCACACCAGTTATGCTGCTTGGAACTCCCCTATCCTTCCCATCTTGATTTGAATGTCAAGGATTCCATTCAGTAGAGCTCAGTAGAGACGATCAATGATTGTCTTAGGGCAGGAATATTAATGGTGTTATATAACTAGCAAAAGCAATTATTGTAAAGGTTAAATTTAAGAGCGGATGTATTATGCATAGTACGTAAAACAACTTATATAATGATGACTTGGCAGAAAAAGTATATAAAATGGATGAATTTTGTTTACTAAGCAGAACACATTTGGAGGAGTAATCCTGTGTGTTCCCAGCACAAAAAAAAAAAAAAAAAAAAAAAAAAAAAAAAAAAAAAAAAAAAAGAGCTCAGATCAAATTGGTGTTGGGTTAGTTTCTTTTGTCCTGTTTGGTGACTTGTTTTCAAAACTCAGACCAGTATTTAGATTTGTGCCTTTCTCTTGGAGCAGCCACGCTGCACGGATCATTTCATTAATCACTTCCTTTTTTACTTCCCCCGCTGAGGATTAATGAGTTCTCTAAGTACATTGTGATAACGTGTTCTGCTGCAGGGTTTGGATGCAGGCTTTGCCTCCAGGCCAATTTACACATTTCAGCAGGACTAGCCAAAGGAAGGTTGCCTTCAATGCAGTTACCCCTGCTACCTGCGTTGCACTTTTGCACATGAAAGTTTCAAAAGAATATGTAACAGTGGAAGCTGGCATGCTGCTAATGAAACTTTTACATCTCAGCCTCCCAGGTGGTCTCTTAGATACAGAAGTAGGGCAAGGAAATTTGATTCCAAGACATTTGCTGGGGACAAAATTGTACTTGGAAAAAAACCCCCATATTTTAGATCATCTGGAAGTGGATGAAATAGGCAGGGAAAATCCCAGACACACCAAGGTGTGCTCGCGTTATGAGCACTGCTAGAGCTGTGATTTTAAGAACACTTACGTCTTTGGGAGGAGTTATCCATTTAACTGGATTTTCAATTCGGACCTACCTCATTAGAGGAGCTCAGGTAAGCTTTATGGGGTTCTTGTTGTTTTGGTTTTTTTTTTCCCATTCTGACAAATCATCATGTACAAAATCCAGTTAATTTCAGTGGGATTGAACACAGCCTAGGTGAGGTAGTGAGATGTATAATGGCTCTGTGCATATACAAAACAATGCCTATGAACTTCCAGGGCCCCACTGAGTAATCTCAGAGCGTTTAGAAATACAGAAGCGGGTAGGCAGGACCCGCGACTCTACAGCCGGCGAGGCCTCAGCCCCCCCCCGCACCGCCGGCTGTGGCGGGGCAGCCGCGCTCCTCCCAGGGTTCGCCGAGGCTCCCGTCACCCCGCCGGGCTCCTCCTCTCCCGTCACCGTCCGGGCCCCTCCCCTGCCGCAGCTGCGCGCCGGGAGCGGTGCCGGGCCGAGG
>WBNO01017914.1:25548-50938 GCA_013400575.1 Peucedramus taeniatus
GTCCTGTCGGGCCCCGGGACACCCCGGCGGGGGCAGCTGCGCTAGGAGCGGCCGGGCCGGGCGGGTCGGGTTTGGGTTCGGGTTCGGGTTCGTCGGGGCCCTGTCGTGACCGGCGCTTCCTGTCGTGTGTGCCGAAGCCTGAGAACGGGGCACCGCGCAGCTCAAGGCCAAGGGCGGTGAGCTGGAAGTAGAGCTTTGTTCTCTCTCCGCAGGTAAATTTTACCAACATGCCCCCACTGAGACCTCTCAAGCCACCCTAGCCAGCGTGTCTCCTGTTTTTGCAGTGGTAAGTATCTGCAGGCATTTCCGCCAGCGAGGGCAGCTGGTGCAAGATGATGGTGCTTTTTCCCTGCTGTTTGGTTGGGTTTTTTTTAATCTTAATGCATCATAGATACAGATGGATTTGTGTCTCGGAGAACATCCCTAAGTTCTAAATTGTTGCTTTGAGCTACTGTGATTTGAGGACCAGTTAGAGTACATAGTGTTGATGAAAATGCTTTTCTAATGCCCAGCATCTGCTGGAAGTTCTCTGGCTCTAATTGTGAAAGCAAGTCAACTCTTGGAAATGCTGCAGTCAGAAGTTTCTTCTCAAGTTTATCAAGGCTTAGTAATACCTTTTAGAAATATAAGTCTTGCGTCTTGATAGCTGCAATTCTAAGCAAACATAGAATTTGGTGAAAAACAAGCTCTCTCTATGCTGTCTTTTTAAAGGACACTGAAGGCTGTTTGCAAGCTGCTCTGTTTGCACATTATGCTTTTCTTTTAAATATATATATTGTGAAAAATCATTTTATTAGTGCTAGTGAAGGAAGGTGCGGTCTCCTTGTTGATAACAAAAAGCAGTCATTCTGCTTTTCAGCAAGGTGCCATGTAACCTCCACTGCAGTTGTACTGGAATGGATGCTTAGGTAGGCTTAATTCACTGAAAGTCAGTTTAAAAGTCAATAATGTTGGATTAAGCTACATTGTTTATGAGCAAAACAATAAACTTCATTATTAATCCAGACATAGCAGTCTTCCCTAGAAAATAATTTACTAGGAAATACAAGCATTAAGTGAATAATGTGAATGACAGATGCTAAGACGAGAAGTATTTAGGTGCAGGCTATGAGCTAAATAGTATGTCTTTGCAATACTTGATGTGGGCACAAAGCCTAACCATACAATCTATGGTAATCCTTACTTTTTAAGTTTTATTTGTAAATTTTTCAGAGTGTTACAGAGCAAATAGCTGGATTTTCAATCCCAGGTGTAAGATGCCTTGCTGGTCTCCTCTCCGTGAGATCCAGTGATTGGATGCATGGGAATAGCTGAAAGCTGTGCCAGGGGATGTTTAGACTGGACATTAGGAAGCAGTTCTTTACCAAGAGGGTGGTCAGACTCTGGAACAGGCTTCCTGGAGAGGTGGTCAATATCCCAAGTCTGTCAGCATTTGAGGCATTTGGACAGCATCCTTAATATCAGGCGTTAACTTTTGGTCAGTCCTGAACTAGTCAAGCAGCTGGACTCTGATCATTGTAGCTCTCTTCCAACAGAAATAGTCTGTTCTAAGTCTGATCCTCTGTAAATCACCTTAACAAGGTTTGTGTAGGAACACAGTCATGCAGATGACACTGGTCACAAACACAGTGAAATGTGGCCATTTCATGCAATTATTTTGTTTAATTGTGAATAGAGAGCATAAAAGTTGCGTTCTCTTCATAATGTGTTTTCCACTTGGCTTCTAGGGAAGTGCAAATAATTTCAGAAATTGATTTCTTGTTTTATAGTGGTTCTGTGAAAAAAATAATTTTTTCCCATTCCTCCAGATGAAGTTTGACAAAGATGGAAATACTACCTATTTTGGTAAGTTTTCATTGTAGTTTTGTTTGGGTTTGTTTGAGTTTTTCCTTTGTCCAGTACAGAAAAGCCCAATTGAAATCTACTTGGTTAAAAAAAAATGTTTTGGATACTTCAGTGTGTTTATTTGAGATGTTGCAGCATTTCTTCTGTTTTGCTGCCTTTCATTGGGCCTTCATAGCATCTCTGTTGTTATATTTTTGTACATTTTAAAGTAATATTTTGAAAATAATGTATTACCACCTCTCACAGGAGGGTAATTTTTGCTTTGCCTATTTTCTTTTTGGCCACCATGCTACTTTTCCTGCCTTGTCTGTCCATGTAGGATTACATGTGCTTTCTCAAAGGAGTTACTTGTTTCTGATGTGAAATTAATTGTCATGGCCAACTTTTTCACTTATATCTAGAATTTTTCCATTCAAGATACAATCTTAAATTTTGTAGAAAATAACTTAGATTGAGGAGTCAGTAGGAGGAAAACCTTTAAGAATAGCTGGGTTGTTTTTTTGTGGGACTTGGTAACACACTAGGATGTAATTTCAGAACATATATGCTTGTCCTCTAAATGTCTTTATCTACAAATATTTTCATGATAGAAAAGAAGAAAACAGAATTGTACCAGGAGTTGGGTCTTCAAGCTCGAGATCTAAGATTTCAACATGTGATGAGCATTGCAACCAGGAACAACAGGATCATCATGAGAATGGAGGTAATGGTTTCCCTATAGCTGAATGTAAACCCTGTGCCATCCTTGCACTTTGATTTTCTTGCACAGCAAGAAAACAGCAGCTTTCTGTGACATGCAGTCCAGCAGTAAATGTTTCTTTGGAGCTCTGTCTAGCAATCAGTGTGAATTCACTAACTGCACACATTAGTGACCATTTTCCTTGTTGAGCACAGTAGAAACATTACTAACATGGTCACAGAAGGCTGGTGTGGAGCCTCTTCTCAATCCCTAGCATAGTGCTGTGTCTGAGCCTCCTTGCAGTTAGCATGAGATTTTGTTATTTTCCTACCTGAAATGACATTTGAAGGTTGGTTTTATCAAAGCCCAAATCATCAAATGTGCTACAGCATTATGAGAAATTTTCAGCAAGTTTTCTTTCAGACTCCTTACATGTACTGTCTTTTTCAGTTCTTGAAGGCTGTCATAACACCAGAGTTTCTTCTGATACTAGATTATCGTAATTTAAGTCTGGAACACTGGCTCCTTAATGAACTAGCATCTCAGCTGGCTGGGGAAGGTCAACTAGTCACATATTCCCTGCCCTTTGAATTCCGAGCCATAGAAGCAATTCTGCAGTACTGGGTGAGTTATCTTATTTTTTAAAAATGTTTCATGCTACACAGAAAGGGGCAGTATGACTTTAGTCTTGTGTTAAAATTTACACATACTTATTTTTAAATGTATTCTGCACTTTCTCTTTTTTGTTTTGGCCCCTTAGTTCTTATGGTTTTATGCATATGTGTGTTTTCATTCCCTTTCCAGTGAAGTGCTCTTTGGATATGATGGCTTCACTACCATTTGGATAATTAAAAAACAAGTCAGAATTCCTTTCTAGAGACATGTTGTAGTTGGAATGAAAATCACACAAAAGTGCTGAGGTTTTGACCTCTTGAGCAGGAGTCAGATGAGATTTCTAGCTATCATCAGAAACCTCTGCTTGCTAATTCTATTAAAACATTTATAGACAATAGTGTTTTAGCTTTATCAGCCTTATTGGTGTGGGTGTCAATGGGTTTCAGTTCACTTTTTACTGTATTGTGCACTGGTTTTGTGTTTATGGGGTATCTATATACAAAGTATTTCCTAGGCACTGGAAAGCAGGTTGTATTAAGTAATTGTCTATTACTGTGAATTCTGTGTTCAGAGACAGGAATCAGTTGCCCAAATCATTCTAAATGAATTATTTTAATTCTTATGAAGGATCATGTTGTTATCTAGATCAGCAAACTGCAGGGAAGACTTAACACTTTGCAGCCTCAGATCCTTGAGACACTGGAAGCCCTAGTGGATCCCAAGCTTTTATCTGTGGATAGGAGTAAACTACACGTTCTTCTGCAAAATGGCAAGAGGTAACTAAGAATGAGCTGTGAAGACATAAGAAGATGACCATAGAAAATGGCATGTGTTAAAGTGTTAGAAAAATGGTATCTGATATTAATTTCTTAGATTACTGTAATGCTGGGTTGTGCATCTTATTTGGAAACGTAAAAGTCAGTAAATGAATTACCTAGTGATTCAGGGGAAAAGGGAAAGAAATTCTGAATAATCAGAAATACTGTCATGCTTCTTAAATAGCATCTGACAAAACAAAATAATACCTAAGATAATCAAACAGTGTGAAAATGTTCCCCTTAATGTAAGCCTTTGTAATCTATGTACATCTGTGTTTTGAGGTTACTAGTACAGTGCTACCTTCATGTATTGGCCTCTCTCATATGACAGTGCAAACATGCGCTTGCTACCTGCTCAAAAAGTGCTTGTTTTTCTGGCTTACAAATACATCCAGAAACACACCTGGATGCCTTTTAATATGTGTCTGTACCTCACTGGTCCCCAGACAGATCACTGCCACACTTAAGTGTGTGGCTTGTAGAGCATGCTTGATGGAGCTCTTAAAACCCTGCTAGGAAGTCTTCCCTGGCCACTCCGTCTGGCAAGGGTGCTGGCCGGCAAGCTCTTGTAGAGATTACCTTTGGGCACTGGTGCCGCTGGGGATTACTTGACCTTTTGCCTGTTCGTCTTTCAGCTTGTCAGAACTGGAAACAGATCTTAAAGTTTTCAAAGAAACGATTCTGGAGATCTTAGATGAAGAAGAAGTAATAGAAGAACTCTGTCTATCTAAATGGAGTGATCCAAAAATATTGTATGTATAGTTTGAAACCACGTACATTTTTTTAACAGTGTATTTTGTTTAAGGAGAGCTTGAACACTGAACTGTATGTTTACTGCTAAAAACCAGAAAGAAAATGTCTTTCTAATTTTTTTAACCCTAATGCTTGCTACTTCAGAAACCATTGTAGTTGCCATTTTGGAGAAGAACTCCACAGTTACAAATAGTTCTTGACATAACAGGCTGGATCATCTAGTATGTGATGGGGTGGGAGCAGGATGGCCGAAAGAGCAAATGTTATTTTTCAATATAAATCAACACATTCTGGGAGCATTTTCTTCAGTTTCACCAAAATATGGCAAGTTTTAAAGCTTGTCTTGAATAGGTCAGACTCCACACTTCCTTTACTAGAAGTGTTCTGAACACTCTGCTCCTAGCGTTTTGCTCACCAGCAGAACCTGGAGGAAAGACACCTTGGAGCAGTCTTGTGCACCTGAAGAACAGCATTCCAGGAGATGTATTTGCAGAAACAATCCTATTGCCCTCTGAGGTTCTGGTGAAGGACAGCACACAGCAACAGCAGCACTGGTCACTTTAATAAAAACAGAAAGATAATGTATACAATTTCCAAATATGTTTGGGGCTGAATTGTATTTAAATCTTGTGCATAGAGATGTGTTTTATATACATAAGCAGATAACAGAAGTTACCTTGCAGGGGACTTTATGAAGTTGCTGAATGATACTTTTGCCTAACTGCATTGCATGTACGTTTTAATCCTGTTCACACGGTGTGTGGGTTTGAAGTCTTGCCCTGCAGAGCTTAATCTAAATGTGCAGCAGAAACAGTGTTCCAAAAGTGGGACATGGTTTGCATTTTTAAATCATCTTCTGGAGCAGTATCAGAGGTAGCTCTAAATTCCAGCTGCTCCTGAGTCAGCAACTGGCCTTTTTCCTGGTTTTGCTCATAACCTTTTGAAGGAAGTCTGCTGGCAAAGCCTTTGTTGCCTCATGGTAGACAGTGTGTAGGGGGTCTAGGAAAGATCCCAATGGCACCTTATGCTCATGTCAAGAGAAACACACAGGCATCCCTTCTTTCAGACACCATTGAAAAAGGGTAGGAGAGGTAGTAGGAGGTTGTGTGAGGAGCTGTGCTGCAGGGTGCAGTGAGGCAGTCTGTGCACAGGGCACACCGGGAAACACAAGCCATGACAACACATTTGTAGGCACATTGGCCATGTGTGAACAGCTCTTTCTGGATCCAGGATTGATACAACTGGTAGGTGGTATTTGATGAGCTCAGGAAATCTGAAAGGATGTAAAGGAGCCTGGTTAGGCAGATAGGTACCGTCAGATATCTTTTGCAGCAGAATGGTGATGTTAGCTCAGAGAGATGAGGCAGACCTCTTAACTTTGAAGGAACATCAGAATGTGGAAGAGTCATGAGACAGATGGAGGCTAGTTAATGAAAGCACACCCAGTAGCAGTTATTTTCATGTCTTTATGGCTGTCTTTATTTTGTATATCCTGAGAGGAGCTGATGTAAATGTAAAGATGCTCATCAAGTATGAGCTTGAGCTGAATCTGTAATACTGCAGATAGTACTCTAAGACATTCAAGTTTGAAACTCCTCGTATCTCCGTGCAGTGAAAACCTAAAGGTCTGGAGCGTTTTCAGATCAGGTTGGCTAACCCAGTTTCTGCCCCAGAAAGAGAAACTAGGTGCTCTATTAAAGGTCCTCAGGGAGCTTACATGAATTGATTTGTAAGATGTACCACTTATTTTCATGGAAAACCATTTCAGTGATGTTCCTTTAGCAGTCAGTAATGCCAGGAGGAGATTCATTAAAAACTTCATTCTCTCTAGAGAAATGAGATTATACCATAAAACAAAAAAATATGAACAATCTTCTTGTCTTTGGTGCTTAGTTTCCAAGCTCTTGTGGACCTCAGGTGCCTCACTTTCATCTACACAATGCCAGAAACATGTATTTCAGAGGAAGGCTGCTGCTCCAGCAGTAGCACTCTGAAGTAAGATGAAAGTCTTTCAGACTTCATTTAAGAGAGGAGCATCTTTGATTAAGATGGTCACTCTTTGGCTGCTTTGGGATTGAGGAATGCTTTGCAGCAATTGCTGTGTAGAGCTCAAATGCTTTACTGCTAAACCATTTTAATATAACCTAAACTATCTCCATCACTGTGTAATTGTTTATGTATTGACTTTTGGTTGTTTTATTGTTAGGAGTTTTTGACTGCACTGTTACCAGCTTTCACTACTTGAGGGCACCAAAAAGTTAATCTGTCAAAATAGTTAGCATTTTATAATAACTTAATATATATATATTTTAATAACTTTTTAACTTTGAAATATCTGAAAAACTTAAGATTTGTGGTGGTGTGCATACTTTGAGTACATCAAATGTTAACTTTGCTACTTAAAATAATTGACTGCCTATGCTGATGTGCTGATAAATATAAAGGTATTTATTTTATGCTGTTGGAACTGATGGAAGTTCCTCACCAAAAGGTTGGATTTTGTGGTGTAGTGTCTAACAGCATTCTTGTTCCCCACAACTCATATGTGCCCTAACACATCAGTAATACACTCCTATACAATATGTATATATATACACATATATGTATATATAACCAGGAAAATATAAATTGTTGCTCACAGTGAGGAGAGTACGTCTGGGATTGACCATGCAGAGGAAATGGAGCTGCTTTTAGAGAATTATTACAGACAAGCAGAAGATCTTTTAAATGAAGCTCGTGAACTCAGAGTACTGATTGATGACTCAGAAAGCATCATCTTTATCAACCTGGACAGGTTAGCTACTATCCTTTAGATTACCAAAAAATGAGTGGAATTTAGACTTTCTTGGCCTAGACTTTCTCAAGTCTTACTACAAAGAAAGTTGGAGAATTCTGTCTTAGTGAGGGTTTAATGGACTTGTAGTCACAGCTGCATTGCGCTTTTCTAGTTGTGATCTGGATAAAGCAAACCAAGAAGATAGCCTAATTAGTGTGTATCCCTGTAGCTAAGCATCAGTCTTCCCAGCAGCGAAACTCAGCTTCTTCTAGACCCTTCAGGGGAGCTGTCCAATACAGGAAATGTCAGCAAATTGAGAGGCATATTAAAATCCTGTTCAGAAAAGATTACTAGCCAGAGTCTGGCTAGGCTACTCAGGTTTCCAGTAGAAGTTAAATTATTACTCTGTAGAGTGATACAAAAGTTAATAGCTTGGGAGCAAGTTTTCTCTTTCTCTCTGTATGCTACATTTTTCATTTTTTGTCAGATTTCTTACTGAAAAAGAGTAAGCTTTGCATTTGCAAGAATATGCCACTCTGAGGTTAGTGTTCAATATTATTTCTCCTCTACACAGAGGAGTTAACTGTAGAAGCACTTACTGGATGCTGTATCAGGAAACCACAAAAATCTTTTTGTGGAAGACTTGAATATGGAATTCACCCAAAAGGACTGAAGTTTGTAGTCTGCAGCATTTAGCAACTCCATTTTTTCGTAAAGTGTATTAATTTGCAAGGTAACAATTTTCATCCATTGTGAGTACAGACTTAGAAATTGCAGCCAGATGGTGGCGAGAGGTCACAAATTTCAGCAGAAATTTACTGTTACCCTGAATGTACACCTCTGAGAAGTTAGCAATACTAGAGAGTCTGATGATGGTTGAGCAGAACCTGCCACCTTTAGAGGTGTCTAGATGTAGCCATGTCAAAATTATAGTTTGTTTCTATTGTTGTTTCATGATCTTTGCAACTGGGTTACCTAATTTCAGCATGACTTCCTCTCTTTCACTAATATTTTTTTTAGTGCATTTTATATGGAATTTAGGAATTTAGGCAGCAAATAAATTTTTGGGTTCCCCTTACAGATGTTTCTCCCTTCTCTAGCCACCGTAATGTGATGATGAGGCTGAACTTGCAGCTGACCATGGGGACTTTCTCTGTCTCTCTCTTTGGACTCATAGGAGTTGCATTTGGCATGAACTTGGAGTCATCCCTTGAAGAGGTAAGGAACAAGGCCTGCGTTTATCATAAAATGTGGGTCCTGCTCTTACAGCTTATTTCATATTTGGTACAACTTCATTCTTTCCATGGACAAAGCTCCAGTGATTCACATGTTCATACAGTCACTTCTTTTCTGTTTATAATTACTGCATGGCAAACTGCACGGTACTGTATTGCAGCCTTTTTTCTATGTCATGTCCATGGAAAAGAAATAGGAACACAAATTTTTGGTTGTATAAGTAGTTGATTATAAAGTAGTATTAAAGTGTCTTTAATGATCATCTATTCTGACAAGAGCAGCTTTTTCTTCCAGATACAAGGGTATCTGTCAAGCAGCCAGGGCATTTCCAGCACATCAGAGGAAGTACTCTACTGTCCGTAATTGTTTATACCTAACTGGGGAGGAAGGGATACAGGCAGGGGGGGTATAACTTTAAAACTGCACATGCCAGCTTTAAAACAGACAAAGCAAAGGCTTCTTCCTTTTCAAATCAGTTAAATATATGGGTTGAATTTTTAAACTTCCCAATGAAGGAAGGAAAACTGCATGGAACAGTAACAATACAGTACAGTGATCCAAAATAAAATGCTTTGCTGTGAAACAGCCCTTTTCCTAAGGGAGAGCTTGGCTGTTGATGGTGAAGGAAGGAAGATATTTCTTCCAATAAAGGAAGAAAACACTGGTGGGGAGTGAGAGATCATCTTTGGGCAGTCCCTTTTCTGGAGAGATAGTTGGATGATTAATGGGAGTATTCTGTCGGTAGGACCCCAGGATATTTTGGTTGGTGACAGGGATTATGTTTCTGGGAAGCGGTCTGATCTGGCGGCGCTTACTTTCCTTCCTTGGGCGGCACCTGGATCCTCCACTACCTCCTCATGTACGTATGGCTGGCTGGGGCTCCTGCCTCACACTCTGCATGTACAATCCATTCATAAGGCAGAAAATAAGATGACTTAGAGGGGTAGGCCACAAAGCACGGCAAAATTCAGCTCAAGGTCTGCTCCATGACATCGAAGGTGCTCCCTAGCTGGACTGAAGGAGGTGGGGACCCCCAGCACTGGGCAGAATTGAAGCTGCAGGCTGTTCCATGAGAAGTGCCATATTTGCTTTCACCTGGAAGCCCAAGGAGAGCTGAGGCTAATGGTAGAAGCAGTCCTCATCCTCCCTCCCACATACTAACTCTGGATCCATGGTCTCTGACTTGTAAAAGAGTAAGCACAGCTAAAAGGATGATGAGGACCAGCACTGGCTGTAACATCTCTCTGGAGAATGATGCTGTGGTTGTGATGTCCTGACTCTCATTCTGAAGTTTGTAATAGTTTCTCACATACGTACCAGTTGTCTTTGTCATTGAGGGTACTGAGCTGTAGGAAGATTTCCAGAGACCGTGTTCAGATTAGCATGTATGGGTCATTTTTCCCTATTGACAACATGTTCCAGGACTTGTGGAACTGTGTTGTCTTCCTCATCTCTACACTGTAATATTTATAGCAGACGTATCAGTAAAGTCAAAAGTTAAGTTGCTACAAGTGACAAAGGGAGGCTCAGATAAACTCCCCTTCTTCCCTCTCCTCATTTGCTACTAAGAATCAGCTGGCAGTAGTTGTGGACTGTTGACTATGGCTACAATTTACTAGAATATCCTGAAGTGTAATTCAAAACGAAGTCCAGCACATACTGACTGACTTGGAGAAAGATACTGGGAGGTATTAGAGAGGGAGAAGCCAAAGACACTTATGAAATAAGGGGAGCAAAATCAGGGTTCAAGCCTCTGTGGAGCCTTAATTCATTCTGCCATATGTAGAGCAGCTTCTCATGTAATCAGGCTGGGTTTTTTTCTTGCCTAGATTCCTACAGTTTTGAAAAAATCCCAACCAGCAGCTGGAAGAGTGGAAATAAAGACCAGTCTTAAAGGAGAAACATTTGGGCTGAGCAGAAGCACGTTAACAAACCAGTAGGAACAGCAGGAATGAAGAGACTTTCATTGTTACAGGGTGGACTTTGGACACTTTCCTTGTATTTGTTCTTCCTTACTGAAAACTACAAGAATTTCTAAAGTTGCTAATTTAATACATATTTTGTGCCAAAAACCTACCATGAAATTTTTAATGCTCATACACATAAAGGAGAGAAACACGAGGGCAAATAGCAAAATGCTTTCTATAGTAGTTTCACGTCCACCCCATTTATGTGCATTTAGTTTTCTGTATCACATACATGTACTTAATTTTTGGGCATTCTCATTTTTAGTGTTTCTGTCAAATACTGCTTTGCTTAATGGCCTTTCTTACAGAGAACAGAATTTGTGGCTTAAAGAAGGAAGCAGTCAGGATTGATCAATAATTCTCGTTCTGAACTGCAGATTTAGGAATCTGACTTCAAAGAAAAATCCACGCCAAGAGTGACTTTTTGAATGGGTTTTTAAGGCTCTATTTAATTGCAGAGAACAGGTTTCCCAAAGCAAAAAGCATACCTGCATCTCTAGATGACTTCTAGATCAGCAGCAATGAGAAAAAAGGAGCAATAAAAGGCTTTGAAATGTAGCTGCTAATCTTGTATATTCCTTAACAGTTAATTTAGGTCCCAAACAGCAGTTCTAGGAACAGGCCAAACGGGCCTATGGATAATGTCCACTTGCATTTTCCATCTGACACTGTTTAAACACACATTGATACAGCTGCAGTTTATCACCTCGTGTTGCCATAATTCAAATTCTGGTAAAAATCATTAGATGGGTTATTAGTTTTTCTTAAGGTGGGCTCTGCTTTCTGTCTTCCCTCCAAGACAAAGCCTGGACTAGCCTGCACCACAGTAATTAGCCAGGTTAGTTAAAGGTGTGGAAGCCTGTGGTAGGCTGAAGGAAGGAGTAAAAGCCTTATGGCAACTATTTCTGTTTGTTCTTAGGACTTCTCTTTAAGAGTGTAGTTCTCCACTGGTTTCTCTCACGTTGTAGAGGGAGCATGAAATGTGTCTAAATCACGTCACACTCTGTGCATTTCTTCTTTGGGATTTTTTAATCTGTCTGTAACACACTGAGCAGCTCCTTAGGTGCTACCACATAAATCATTGTACTGGCGGGGTTGAAAAGACAGTAGCTGTAGCTGTGAACATTCTTCTCAGTACTAATCAGTCAAAGATGGAAATAAAAAGGTTCATAAATTAAAGTTGTCCTGGTCTGTGATTCTGATTTGGTTAAAGTCAGTTGTATGTAGTTACTTTCCAACAGTTCTTCTGTACGTGACTTAAAATACAGATACTAATGGCATGAGAAGGTGAGAAAGACAATGGGGCTTGTAATGCTTTTGAGTTTTTTAGCTGATTTTTTAGCAGCCTTTAAGCTTAGCAGGTAAAGTAGTAAAAAATCTCCAAACTGAGCAATCCAATGGAAAAAAACAATGACTCACTGTCATCACATACCTCAGCTGATAAACCTCAGGAATCTCAGTGTGTGAAGGGAGATGGATGCTGATGTTTTCGAATGAGCTGTACTTGCTTTAGGACAGAACTGATATGTGTTGGTGCAGCTGTTAGGGAAGTTTTCTCGTAAGCTTTTTTGCAGGGAGACTTCTGTGAACTCCTTTTGACTTTACCTGTACATAACTAACTCAAAGCACAATAAAAACATGGAGTGAAAGACATGTCTTCTACAAGACTGCTTTTTATCTATAGACATACACAAATGTTTAAAGTTTTTCTTACAATTCAAGTAATCAAAATGCAGTCAAGTGCAATAAAATTACTTGGAGGTCATACACTCTCCACTGGCCTTTTTCTGTGTATGTTCAGAATGGAATTGCTGCAGAACATACTGGTTTTGTAAATTTTGATTTGAATATAAAATCTTTATTCTGCCCTTAAAAGCACACTTGTTTTGCCTCATACCACAGTTAACAGATTTGTAACATAAGTACTGCAATCCCAGTTGTATCCAGTTACTTCTTTCATGAAGTTCAGATTTAACTTCTTTTTTAAAGTATTTTGCTATTTGGGCAAGTCTCCACAATAGATACCATAATGTACATCAAGCTAATGTTCACCTTGCGTTTTTTGATCTGTTTAAAACAGCATCCTGGAGAGAGAATTTCTAGGAAGCTAAGTTGAGTTGTTTAATTTTGGAGTATGACCTTTGGAATTCTGTGCAATGGTATTTAAAATAAAAATAATGCTTTTGTGAAGGAGGCAAGAGAGAGAAAACATGTGTCTACAGATTAGCATTGGTAGTAATAGTATCAACACATTCTGCTGCTCAAGTTGTTTAATAGATAATTGATGCACACTGTTAAACCTGCATCATACAAAATTAGGGCTAATTAAAGACAATACTGTTAACAATAAAAGCCATTAACAACTCTGTGTTACCATGGTCATGAAATTTTACACAAAAGCAGAAAGGATGTCAACAGTAATCAGCCAAATTGCATTTCTTCAGATTTTATCAGTCTTGCTTGTTCTTTTTTCCCTGGGTGATCTGAGCTGCACTACACCCTCAATGCCGGCCTCAAGACTTGAGAGAGAGAAGAGAGAGAGACAGTCCTGTTGATCAGTACCCACCTTTCTGTCAGTCTTAAAGCTGCCCCTGCTCCATGCTTATTATTTTGACAGTAACTTTCCAAAACTTAGAATCCTTATCACAGTATGTAAGAATTGTAAATCCTGTGCTGCAGTTTCCCAGTTTTGTCAAGATACTCAAATCTGGCCAGTGAAGAAGGTGGTCACTGAACATTCCTTATACAGCAAAATACTACTACCAAAAATGCAGCTGCTGCTCATTTCAACCTCTAAAAGCTTTTCAGATCAACTTGCTTGTTCTAGATAAGCGATGCTGCTGCCCACCACAGAATTCAGCAAAAGCTTGCTGACATGATATGTTGGTTTGTGTGGGTTCAGGAAAGTAGCACAAATACTAGAGAGATTCTCGACTAGAAGACTTAAGTGTGCCCTGGTCTTTAAGGCTACTGTGAACTTCTATAGTGAGTAGACAAAAAGCCTTCCACCAAGTCGAACTTTCACAGAACTTCTGTCTGCTGCCACTACAACTTCTTTCTGCAGGGATAAAGAGCAAAGGTTAGTAAAATGCAACTGCAGGTGCATGGCTGCCTTAAGCTTCCCTCGTGGATTTTGACCATCTCTAGTGTCATATAGAAATGTGATGGGAAATGATGGAGCAGCCTACCTCATCGGAGTAGCAGTTAAGAAGATAGTCTGGCAAAACAGACTATTTCATGTGGGGAACTGGACCAAGCTGGAACCAAGTGAAATGAGTCTCTTGCCCATATAAACTGCATCTCAGGGCTAAGATCAATAGGGATGAAGCAGGAGTGTGGACTAGATGGTGCTATAGCAACAGAAAGCAGCTGCTTGGAGAATGGCCTCACTTGCACTTAGCAGTGCCCGTGTTTCAGGTGTTGTATTATGCACCCTAGTCTAGCTGAGAAGAATTTCCAGATGTTTCTCCATTGCATGTTTTAACACATGAAGTCACACACTATTTGTTGAAGACCTACTCAGCCTGAGGCTTCCTCTGAACTCACACAGAGAACCCCAGTCCTCATGGAGGCGATGTTAGAGTGAGCAGAACATTGGAACTGAGCTGAACAAGCACTAAGTAACCTACCAGCTGAAAAAAAAGGTCCCTCAGTGCATCATATAAATGTAGCAATTGTTGTTTGGTAAAATAATGGGCATCTGAGGAAAGCAAAGACAAACAGGTACACAAACACATCCTAAATCAGTCAGGTAAAAACTGGACCTCTGTGCTTAGAAATACGTGAGGTATGAACGGCATTCACTGCAGGTGATAGCCAGGACAGCAAGCCTGCAAAGACTAAATGTGAGGGATGGGTTTGGGTGCCTGGTTTGCTCTACAGCTGAACATCCACTTTGCATACAGGTTGGCGTGAACAGTAAAGCCAGGAGGCACCTATGCTGCATACATACCTTTCAGCCATACTCCTAAGCAGTTCAGAATTCAGGCTGCTTTAAAGTGATTCAAATTTTTTAATTTAGGTGCCAAAATTTTGGCAACTCTATAGCTCATCAATCTATAAAATGGGTTTAATTATCAGTTCAGAGAGTAACTTAATTAACTATGTAAAGAACTTAAGACTTGAAAATGTGTAAGATACATGTGAGGTGTCAGCTAGTATATGCAAGTGAGGTAGAAGGACATTATGAAACAACCAACCACAGTAATTTTTCTCACCTTTCTTTCAGATTTCACAGTGGTAATGGAACTCCCAAATCTTGATAATTCCTATAAAATTACATTTCTGGTTATAATGCTGCTAGGTTTTTTCAAGTAGGAATTTTTAGTTTCTCTCAGTAGTTTGTTTTCTGGTTACTTACCTCAGGAGAAATCAGGACATACTGTGCCTAAAAAAAAAAAAAAAAAAAAAGAGGAAATAAAAAGTGGAAGAGAGTAGAAGACCAGTATGAATAACCCTGGCTCCTAAACAGCAAAGAAATTTAAGAACAAACAGGAGGAGCCCAAGAGTTTTGCAGAGATTCAAAAACCTAAGAAAAACTTTTGTTTTCTGGAACGAAGACAGAACACACTTGGTATTTGTACTGGATGTAATTGGTTGTCATTCTAAACACAAGTCCAGAATTCACTTTCATGTATTCTTACCCAGTCCTCGGGACAAGGAGATGTCCATGATGTGCAGTGGCCTGTGACATTCCCTGAGGATGCCTGTCTGCCATTGAAAATATAAACACGGCCAGCAGCCCCACCAGACAGGATTGAGGTGACACCATTACTTCGCAGTGGGGATGCCACAATAATTTCATCTGCACATAGTACAAAGAGGATATAACACAGCCGAAGTGAATTAATGGTAGACCAAAACACAGGAGAGCTGGCATTTACATGCCTCTAGATGCTGCAGTTCCTATTAATGATGGTAACTAAAATGTTTCCATTTCTGCTTGAGTTGTATGGGATTTTAGAGAGGCCTTCCTGTAAGGCAGGCATTACAGGAATACTGGTACAATTCAACTGAGAAAGCAGACTGGTTTTAGCACTTGTATAAATATGTAGGTGACCAATTTTCCTGTTGCTGAAAGTCAAACACTTCACTTCTGGTCTATATTCATAAAGCTTTACCTAGCCCGTTGCCATCCAGATCACTTAAGTATATGTCTCCTCCGAAACGAGAAAACCTCCTGTCCCCACTGAATGTACTCAGCAGAGAAGGCTTGGTGCTGTTTGACAGGTCATATACCAGAGCCAGTCCAGCTTGATGCAGCACTGAGGACATAAATAAAATCCTAGATGGGCTGTCTGGAAAAAACAAACAAAAAACAGATGCTGAGCATCAGACATAGAACACAGGTTTAATACTTACAATAATAGGTAATACTGGCATTACAGAAAATGGACAAAATTAATATAATGTATCAAATAACATCAACAATTATATGGGATTAACACTAATTAGCATAGGAAAAAAAATCTTTTAGTCATAGTACCAGGGGAGAAATGCATTCGAGTTAGACTTCTGCAGTTTGACATCCTCAATTCCTTGCTGTCTACTGCCACAGTGAGGACAAAATACTGTGTTGTTTCAATTCCAAGAAATATGCAGTCTACTAGTAAATCACTGTTACATAAGTAATGCAAAGTAGTAATGCTGTTAAGCCCATTTTAAGGAAGAAGACCCACTGAAGGCACAGTAAAGAGGACTCTACATATAAGGCATATACAGGTGAGTACAGTGATTTCTAATTTTTCTTTTTTTTTTTAATTATGGAAATTTAAAGGTCCCTTTTCCCTTAAACATTGTACCTCTACTCAAGTCATGCAGAAACAAACATCCTAAAGCAGATATGGTCTGCATTTTTCAGGACATACCTGCGGTAGGTGCACCCACGACCAAAACTTTCCTTGTGTTCCCAGCCACAGACAGCACACCACTGGCCAGAGACAAACCCATTCTGCCCATCTCCTGTTAGATTTTAAAAACACCCATGTAATTTCTACAGAATGTCACTTTACTTCAAATTATTCTATAATACTAAAGAAGCAGCCCTACCTTGTCTCCAGTTATCTCAAGCCAGCGCTCTGTATTTGGTGTCTTATACCCGTACACCTTCCCAACACTCTGTCTGTCATCCGGCAAGAGGGGATTGCAGCTTGAATTACAATGCAAAATAAATTTGTATGTAACAACATATTATTGTACATGTTCTCCCCTTTTGCTTTGGAATAATACTGCCTGACAAATTCTAGAAATCTACTTTAGTAATTTCCATACTTGTTCTAATTAATTACACAATACTTAGAGTGCAGACGTGGTCTGTCAATCCACTTTTTTACCACCCAATACAACTTCATGTTAATTTGCTTTTTAAAACGCTATCTCAAAGTAAGAGCTATCCATATGGTTATTTAAGGCACACTTACTCATCAGCATTTTTGTGACCCCTCTCCTTCCTCCCCAAGGAAACCCAAGAAATTCTTGGGGGTCTTTAAATAACAAAGAGAGGGTCTAAAAATCCTTGCCTTCATAAGGAAGGGTGAAGACATAAAAATATCAATTTAATAAAAATATTCTAAGCAGAACAAAAAGGAAACTTCCTAAAAAGCTGGAAGTCTAATTTATTGCAAATCTTAAACCTTGCCAAAGTAGAGCAGAGTGGAGAAGACAGCAAGTTGTCACATGCAACACACCTAGAACAAGTCTTCCATGTAGGGCTACCAATCAGCAGTAATGTTACATTCTCCAGCTGGCAGCTGGCAAGTGAAAATCCAAACCAAGCATAGTTTTCTTCCCCCTGCACCATCCAGTTGGCATCCTGTACTGACAGAAGTCCTGAGAGACCAGAAAAATATACGAGTTAAATCTTGCTGTGCTGTGCCCTGGCATTGAAAAACCCATTTGTAATCTTCCATTGACTCATCCTATGACAACAAGTTTCTCTGTGCAAAGTTACACTATCCATGACATGGCATCAGTAGTTGTTGACTTTGCTTGCTCACCCTGCAGCTCTACTGGCTGGTGAAAGCTTTCATTAGACACAGCCTCTTTCTCAATTCTTCCAATAGTCAACATGAAGTACATGAAAGCTACCACTCAAGCCTGCCCTAAACTGTTTATCAGAACTTGTAATGCTTCAAGGGTGCTGGGTGGGAGAGCTTCAGATCATTCTGGCTATAATTTAAGTAACTCATTCTGTGCTTTTGTTTTACAAAAATGTCAGCAGTGTTTTGAAACCCGTGTTCTTGTGGTTTCTAATTTTAAATGAATTAGAATAAGCTGCAACAATTAAGCATGATTGTAAATCTCAATTACATGATTCTAACAAAGCCGCCCAAGCTTTATTATTTAGTTCCATATATGACATTTCCTCCCTCATTCACTAGAAACCTTATCACCTGTACTCCTTAATTGGTAGCATTCCTCTTTAGCCACATGAAGGAACATACAGAATGATAAAGATTCATTTGTTCAGGTTCATCTGCAATTTTCCAAGAAGGAGCAGTGAGCCTACCCTGGACTCACAATAGATAGTTGAATCCATTGCTTTAGCAATGTTTCCAACACAGTTTCCCACAATTGTTCTTGCATCCAAACTGGGACATTGCAGTCCAGATGGACAGAAAACCAGATGGGAAAAACCTGGTAGAGGTGATGCCTCTGACATCCATGTGTTCTTCTCTGAAAGCCTGCAACAAGTGGAGTGCCTTCAGGGATCAATTTTTGGACACATCATGTTGGATACTTTATTATAAATTATTTAGACAAGGCAACAAGATGCCCTTTTGTGAAGCTGGGAGATAACAGGAGATTGCAGGGGGGTGGTCTGCCTGGTGCAGAGGGCGTGGTCTGCCTGGTGCAGAGGCACCCAGGCAGGCTGGAGTAACAGGCTGAAAAAATTCCTCACAAAATTTAGTGAGGACAAATGCAAAGCCTGACCCTGGGAAAGGAGATGCCTTTTGCACTGATACAGCTGGGGACAGACTGGCTGAGGAGCTGCTGTGTGGAAAAGGCCCTGGAGATCCTGGTGGGCAGAGACCTGAGTGTGAGGCTCTGACAGCAGACAGCCAACAGTGCCTCAGACTATGTAAGCAGAAGCATAGCAAAGAGATTGAGAGAAGTGATTGTTCCTTAGATCACACCTATAATATATTGTTCCGTAACAGGAAAGATGTTGACAAAATGGAGCAAGTTTAGTAGGGATGTTCCATGCTTTCTGTGCCTGGAAGGTCACTATGCATGGTGGGAGGACAATAGACAATGAACATGAACTGAAACAAGAAAGGTTCATAGTGGCTGTAACAAGAGATTTTTTTTTTCTTTCTTTATGAGGACTGCCAAGAAGTAGAAAGCCTGCCCAAAGTGTCTGTGCAATTTCCATCACTGGAGGTTTTAAGATGCAGCTGGACAAAGCCCTGAGCAATTCGGTCTGGCTCCACAGCTTGAGTAGGAGTGACACCCTCTGAGATCACTTCAAACCTGAATTATTCCATGATTAATTAGGAACAAATAATCAGTCACATAAACTATGGGAGGGTTAATCTACTCAACAAATATTACCTTGGTGACTCCTGTTGAAATGAGAGTAAAATACAACCACAAATCCTCTCTGCTTCCCACCAGCGGGTGCATATGGAGAGCCCACAACCAGATCAGCATTTCCATTCCCATCAACATCAGCTGCCAGGAGGGACCAACCAAGATTACAGTAGGAATACTGCAATAAACAGTTAAGTTTAAGCCTGAAATAGAACTGAAACCATTAATTCTGTAGCAAAATAGAGCAACTTAATTCAAAAGAGCTAAATTTGCTTTTGACCAAATTACCCTCCCACTCCCTGGCTTCAATTCTGTTTTCTTAGGTTCTTTGTTTGGTTTGAGCAAGGGTTTTTTGGTGGCTTTTTTTGGTTTTGAAGGCTATGCACCTTTCTATTCATCCTGCTGCCTTCCTGCACTGAGGTATAAATGTCTTTCTCAAATACAACCAATCTAAGCAAGCACCTGCTTGCTCCATCCCCATCAGTCTAAATTTCCTTTAATAAGTTGAATTGTAACATCCTTTTTTTAAGCCCATAAGCTCTTTTCCCTTTTATCTCACCTCCTGTCTGTGTAGCCCTGTGTTAGCCTGGCTAACAGGATAGTATAAACAGGACATTACATTACCAATATACCTGACAGGTTATGGTAACGTTTGGCTGAGGTGACAAGCCTTTTCCCTCAGTTCCAAAGTAGACATACACAGCACCCTAAACAGCAGAAAAGGAAAATAAGGCATAAGAGCACCTGCATGTCAGTATCAAGTATTAAATCCAAGGCCAATCACAAGGAGTGGAACAGTTCTGCAAGGGCTATTTATACAACTTCATTCGCCCTCTCAGAGCTTTCCCATAATACTTTCTTTCCCACCCCAAACCTAAGACTATCCATGGGTAATGGGTACTGCTGTAACCAAGCAACCAAGTAGAGAAGTAAATTTTCATCATACTGTGTGTAAGGAACAAGGGCAGTATAGTGTATATTTATACTCATAATACACATGCTCAGATGGCTCAAATTTTGATAACTATTATTTAATGAAATGGCAAACAGTGCCAGGCACAAAAGATGCACACAATTTTCCAAGTGGTGAGTCTTAATAAAAGCAACCTAAATTTTTACTTAGACAGCTAAATTAGTATCTAAAATTCTGAAGAGTTTTAAGCTTAATAGATATAGTTTAAATCAAAACATTTTGCCTGTCAGTTTGCATGGCCTAAAAATACTCAGCAACCATTACACAGGCTTATCTGGTAAACTGCAAGTCATTAAACCTCTGTAACTTGATTATTTTAGCAAGAGTGTCTGTATACATATCACATTTTAGATATCATTTGTTGGCCTTGTGACAGCACATGACAAAATTCATTGATCCATGAGGTCCATTCCAGACTCTCTGTTCCTAAACAAAAAGGCTACATTTGTATTTCATGAATGGCCCCTTAAATTTCCAGCATGCCAGTGCTGCAAAGTTGCAATCTGGTTTGGATTAATGTGCAAAAAGGACACTAAAAGAGAAATACAGGTAGCTGTCATTGCTCTAGTCAAAGTACCCACAGAGCTTATAAACTTCTGTTTAAATTACAATGTCACCTTGAGCAACAACAGAAATTCTTTTTCCTTTCAATGTTTACAAAAATATGTATCAATAAAAACATTCAGTTTGGAGAGTTTAAAAAAAAAACCAACAAATCCATGTTTGTAGCTTACTTTGTAAGTAAGAAACTGAGATCCCACAGAAGGTGCTCCAATTGCCAGATCTGGCACACCATCCTCATTGAAGTCCAGGACTGCCAAGGCAGAACCAAATCTTCCTGAAGGCTAAAAGAAAAGGGATTGCTCTCATGTTTTCCAGTCAAAACCATGAGCAAATGTACATTTGCACAGGGAAGAACTGGAAACAGATGACAAAAGTCTATCCCAACAATGCTTTATCTTCTAAGTAATAACCCCCATGACAACACACTAATTCAAAGTCAACTGTGTGTTAAGTTTATGGTCTTTCCTGTTGACAGCATTATGACTGCAAACCACTAAAACACTCTGTAAGAAGACAGAAGCTGTTACTTCACGGTTTATAACCACAGAAAAAAATTAAAAGGAAATGTATCTCATTTCTCTGTATTACCTTCTTTATGAATAAAGGTATTTTCTACAGAGGGTCATATTGAACACCCAAAAGGGTAATTTGCTCTTACTTCTTGGTTACAAACCAGCATATCTAATCAGAGTTTTCTGGTTTTTTTTTCCAATACTCTTACTATAGACAAAATTATTTGGGGAGAAGTTATCAATTAATGAAGAAATGTAGCCTCAAAGGAATTAAAACATGTCAATGATCATAATAATTTTAGATTAAAAAGGACAGGAAACACAATGTTCTTAAATGCAGGGACAGAATCAACTATACCATGACTTACAGAGACACAACTTGAATTTTATTTAAGGGCACTTTATGGTCTAATACTTACTTATCTGGTACAGTAATGGAAGAGAACCTACAGATCACCATCACTTCAGATGTTCCTGGACTTCAATAATGATTATTTTTCTTGAAAAGCATATGATGTCATATGACATCAGGAGGAGTGTTTCAGCAATAATACTCATGCATATTAATGATACCATTGCTCATTCAAAATTCACCAATTTTCATGCAAAAAAAAATTAAGCGACAAATTTTTGCCTTGACCCCTTACCTGATGACCCTGTAGTACTTGGTCAGCTTTCCCATCCAGATCCATGTCCTCTGGTGGCAAACCTGACTGGTTGCCATAGACCACATACACCCTTCCTATCTGAACATGGCCCATGGTGCTGTACCCTGGTGCTCCAGCCACCAGATCTTCATATCCATCCTGGTTTAGGTCACCTGAGATCAGTGCCCTGTACAGCAAGGGAGTCAACAAAATCAGCATCAGTTTCCAAACTACCACATTAGTGGAAAAAACTCCCATAATTCAGATAAACTACGACCTGTGTTTCCCCATATTGTTTTGTAAAGATCTATAGAGCATTTTAAATATTATATATTTATTTGTGTTTTCTTGAATTAAGTAAAACCAGAAGAATCATCTTCCATCAATGTATCTGAGATCTGTAGGAACTGCTTTTTACTGAAATTAGGAACCTGAGAGCAGTCAGAACAAGGAGCATTAAAAAGGGCTGTTTGCATATGACAAAGAAAAAAAAATATAATCTTTTAAACTGAACATCTGATTTAATTGATGGACTTAACAGGAGATAAGCAAAAAGATCACAGGTCTCAGTAACATGGAGAGTTTAGAGAGGGAACATGGAAAGAACTAACTACTGTTAATTTAGCCAGTGTGAAGTAAACTCAAGAATTAAATGCAAATTTTAAGACAGAATAAGGGAAGTTAGATAAGCAGCAATGCAAATTTGTTTTATTACTCTTCCTTGTTGCAGGTCAAGGTAGAACCTCATTGGCAAGGAGAGAGAATATGCCTCTCTCTGTCCTGAATCTATCTTTGAACTTCCTACTAGTGTAGAATATTTCCAAGAGGTCTCGCTAGACATCATCAGTCATCAACGCATGACAGATGATTAATTTTGCACAAACATCATTCAACAACCAAAAAAGGGTAGCAATGATTCTTTACTGTTCAGAACTAGAGACAATGTTTGTTCTAATGTTGGTTCCTTCCATTCTGAGCTTGATCAACATCTGAAAGAAAAATCTTATGCATTAACTTGCTGTTCTGGACATACAATATAAGCCATTCCCTCAGATTTGTACCACTAATTGATTTGCACTGTCACCTTTGAAGAGTATCCAAAGGACCAACAATAATATTTTGGTAGATACTCAAAATTTTCAGAAATTAAGAGGAAGGTGGGATGAAAAAAATTACCAACCATCCAAGCCTAGCATAGGGTGAAGTCAGAAAATATGAAGCTGCTGGCTTGGAGATGTGCTTAGAAGATTTTTGATGTGTAGCTCCTAAAGCTCTCCAGACACTGGTTTTAAAAGCATGGTTTATCAAGCGGAGGGATTTCTGAAATAAAAATAATAAAGGGACACAACAGTGGTTAAAACACAGGCTGAAACTCCAGAATGTTTTGGGACACCTCAAAAATCAAGTCACCAACAGTGGAAATCACCACGTGAATTTAAGAGGACTCTGACTCAGATCTTAAGCATCATTTTAGAAAAACAAAAATCTGTACGCTCTAAAGGAAGTACTACTAATAGCTCACTGCTATGCTTTGCTGGGGGTTCTTAACCCAAAAAAGACATAATATATCTGTAAAATGTAAATACTAAATATATATTTTGGCATTTTTGGCATTGCAGGATGCATTCTAACTTCACTATACAATGAGCAAAGTTTAAAAATTGAGTATTTATGATGTACATATATAGATTAATAATGGTACTGGAATGTCCATGAAGTCAAAGACCATCCAGAGACCCTGCTCCTTCACGCAGCATTTCAGACAGAAACAAAAGCAATATTATATATAGATTAATTTTACCTGACACATCTGTTACTTCTCACTTACTGTTGCCCAAGGCTGTATGTCAAATTGAACTCCTCTCTCTGTATAGTTTATATTCTTCTCAAGTGCTTCTGAAAGCAAAGAAGTTGTATTCTTGTGATGTTCATGTTTTGATTGTTTGTTTCTGCTAAAATAAAGAAGGCAGTGATAAGAATTAATATAACTGAAATAATGACTCAAGGTAAAAGCCGCTCTTAGGTTCTGCACAGTTCCTTTATACAAAACTTAGTTATTCATGCTAAGAGAATCTCACATTCATATACAAAAAGATTACCCAAAATATCTCTAATTTCCACTAGCTCACTGTCCTCATTAGCAGAAAACTCATCCCTGAAGCTTTACACCATCAGAGCCATACTTACACGTGGTTGTCCTTATGCTCCTTTGTGCAGTTTATGAACAGAGGGTTCTCAGGCAGGTAGCAGTCACTAAAGAAAAGTACTGAGAATGCACTTTAAAGATTTTACCACAATGGAAATGAAACTAAATATACAACTTTTATCCTTACTGATTCCTCTGTTAGATGTCATCAGTCTTCTCAAGAAAATCAAAATCAGAGCATCGTCATAACCCTTAGAAACCCCTATGATGTTTATTTGATAACCTTGATTAGATTTTGTATGAATATCACGTCTTTATGGAGCTCTTGAAGGAAACGTATTGTAACATGCATGTATATGAATCTAAAGCACTTTTAATGAAAGTATTACAAAGAACATAATAGATTGTGCCATTCTGTATTTCTAGCATAATTTCCCAAAATCGCAACAGTGGTATTTTCCATATAAATGGATGGATTAATTGCCACTGTTGGTCTTCTAAAGAAGAAAGGTTGTATTTGTAAGAGAGCTGTACAAGGTTAAACTTCTATTACAATATGAAATTGTGAGCAGAAGCCTGAGCTTCAACGCTAGAATATATACTCCTACTCTTTCTAATCCTATTTGCCTTCAGAGTCTAAAGGTAATATCTGACCTCTCCTCAAATGGGACATCTTTGCTGAGTGATGGCAGCAGCCAAAAGGTGCAGACTCAGATTGCCAGTCCAGGCAGAACCTCAGGGCATGGCTATGCAACATTTAACTAAATCCTTGAGTATGTCTTAATGAATGCCCCAAATTTTCCCTGGTAAGTATCACCTGAGTATGCCAGAGGCATGCTAGGGCAAAGGAGCGCGAAAACGTAAAAAATACAAATGCAAGGCCTGCGTAATCCTGTGCACCCAGGTAAAAGGCAGATATGGAAATTCCCTTGTCCAAGTGAGAATCTAAAGCTCAGCACCTCTTCTAGGAAAGATCCTGCCTTAAGAAGAAAGCTAAGTGGGTGTCAGCACTTGACTACTGCATTTCATAGTTCAGGACACACACTATACCTGGTTCCATTCTCTAGCATATGGCTCGTCAGCTCAAAAATGTTGTTGGACCAGAATGCCATGTCATCTACTCCTCCAAGGAAATATTCGTGGAACTTCTCCACCAGAAATGGAGATTTACTAGCAAATGTTGGAAAAAGCTAAGGGACAGGCAACATACTCAGTAAGATGGATCACATCGTCTCCATGCTACATGCTCACTTTTATAAAGAAAACAGAAAATCAACCTTGCCAACAAGAAGCCTTTCTCCATGCCTGAAAAAAAAAAAAAAAAAAA